>WTXG01000262.1:0-49252 GCA_022496185.1 Multifurca ochricompacta | reverse complement strand
AACATACCAGTGCACGAAAGCGCGCTTCGAGTAGAGCAGATCAAATTTGCGATCCAACCGAGTCCATGCATCAGAAATAGCAGTCGTGTTCGATAGCACGCAGACGCTCCTCGACACACGAGCAAGATCGCCATCTGGTATATGCGCTGGTGGTTCACTAGAGATGCCGATCTTGAAGCCTGTCGGACACCAGTCAACAAACCGTACCGTACGGCGTGTCTTCAGGTGGGCAACAGCAGTGTTAACATCTTGAGGGACGACGTCACCACGGTAGAGCAGTGCGCAAGCCACTACGGCTTTTGTTCAGAGAGATCGGTTATGGTACAGGGCATCGGGTCGCGACATACTGTACTTTCCCTCCATGGGATCGCAGTTAATCATCTGACTGCCGCGCTGGAAGCAGGCATTGGTGATGTTGGCAACGTCGTTCATTTCGTGATGGACTCGATCCACAGGCACGATAGGAGATAAAGTAGCAAGAGGGAAATGAATACGTGGGAAGCTATAGTTAGTTGTTGCAGAGTCAGCAGGAAAACATGATGTCAACAAAAGTTAAAGAGATGACAAACGGGACAAGGTTTGTTTGGAATTCATTCAGATCGACGTTGAGGGAACCAGTGAAACGTAGAGAAACCGTAATTGAAGAGACGACCTGGGCGATCAGGCGATTCAAATTGGTGAAGCTCGGTTGGGAAATCCCGAGGTACTTCTTGCAGATCCCGAAGATGGCTTCGTTGTCAACCTGGGAAAGAAGCAGACCTTTAGGGGGACTGATCTGATACGATTGCTCATTATAAAAGTAATTTACTTACCATAAACGAACAATCGGCATGTTCCAAGGTTGTATGAGTTGTCAAAACGGAATTGTACGGTTCAACAACAGAATTGGCCAGTTGAGGTGCCGGATACACGCAGAACTCAAGTTTTGACTTTTTGCCGTAGTCAGTGGAGAGATGCTCTAAGAGCAATGCCCCGAGACCAGAGCCAGTTCCGCCACCAAAAGAATGGAAAACAAAGAATCCCTGAAGGCCCGTACAATTATCGGCGAGACGGCGAACTTTATCAAGAATAATATCGATCTTCTCCTTTCCAACTGTATAGTGACCTCGTGCGTCTTTTTGAAATCGATTGAGAAATTAATTCATGCCACCTCTTAAAAGGAAAAAGGGGTGTGCTCACAATTACTCGCCGCGTCCTCCTTTCCTGTGATCATCGTCTCTGGGTGGAAAAGTTCACGATACTTTCCGGTGCGCACTTCGTCAATCACATTTGGCTCGAGGTCGATGTAAAGAGACCGTGGACGTATTTCCCTGACGCGGTTTCGGAAAAGAAGGTGCTGAATCCGTCAGCACCATTTCCTCGTACGGCCGCACCCTCCTGAAGACGACCGTCCGGCTGAGGGCCCGAAAAAAATAAAATAAAAAGAGCACATTAGGCGTTAGACAAGTCGGCGGAAACGCATATAGTTGCTCAAACTCACGCCCAGCCCGTGCTCAGCCGTGTACAGCTCCCCTGGGATTCAAAATCAAAATCAGTTGTATGTTTTTAGACATAACAACAAAAAACAACTGACAGCACGCATTCCCGATTTGCACTCCAGCCTGACCGACGTGCACAGAGATGACTTCACGCATTTGCCTTTTTGGAAAGTGATTCGCTTGATCAGATAGCAGCAGGGAATCAACTTGTGGTTTTTATGATAACACAGGGTACTCACCTCACGAAGATAGAAAAAGAGAAAGAGGGATGGAAAGGAAAAGAGTAGGTAAAGAAAAAAAAGTAGTGGATGGTGGGACGATGATGGTGATGAAGGAAAGCAAAAATGTGAAAGGTTTTTTTCGCTTTGCGCCTCGATCTTCTCACGATAATGACAGCACGAATGGACGGCGACTCGCCTTTTTTTTTTTAAAGTTTCAACGAAAGAGCGAGACGAAAGAAGAGACTATGAACATGCGGCATGACACGGTGCGCGGCTTCCTGTCATCATCTTACGTCGAGCGTACTTTCTTTTCCAGATAATTAAACGCGCTGTGACGGACGTAAATTATCGAGCCCTTGATACCTTGTTCAGTGACACTGAGTCTCTACCCTGTCCCTGTGATGAATGGATTTTTGTTAAAAAGAAAAACGCGACGAGACGGGTTGACCCGTTCTACCACAGTTGGGCGGGATTGGGTGTGTCAACAACGTGACATGGTCACGTGACGTTGCATCTGTGCTAGTGCTAACTTTTTAGCGACGATCGTCGCGAAAGGCACGTTTCATGAAGCGAGCGCGGTTATACCGCACCGTACAAAACGGAAAACAACACGCATTCTTCCGACACAATACAAAATGCAGGAAACTAGATCGTACGTCCCACACACTCATCACTTACCACCCCACAAACCTCAATTGCCAAGTACTAGTGTCAGGTTACGTGGAAGCAGCGTGGCCATAATTTATTGGGGTGGTTTCAGGTATCAGGTCATACGTAGCTATTTAATTCATCTAATGCCGCGTTCGTGATCGTAAGTAATCGGAACACTTAGAGAGAGGGGGGAGAGGGGGATACGCGGAGCTGGTGCGGTGTTTCATCGTCGTCTAAGATAGTGTGGGCGCAGCCATCTCATTAGCATAGAAGGCCAGAGGATCCAAAGAAGAAGGGCTACTATGGCTTCTTCTTAGACCCCCGGGAGCGCTCCAAATAAGCATAGTCTACCCGAGTTTACTGTGGCAAACCCATCATGCCAAGCCACACTGATTGTCGAGAGGCGAGACGAGACTAAACCCCTTACACACTTTGATTTTGATTTGTCTGAGTTTTTTTTTTTTTTCTGGTTAGAGCAAGTGTTGGTTGTTTTGTTTATTTTTTTAAGACCATAAATGACTCAAGGAGGGCAGAAGCCACACAACACATTGTCCGCGCTGTCATTGAGAAGAAGAATGAGATGAGTTTGTAGCGGGACCCGGGACAGCGGACGACTTCCGTCGCGTTGTCTGGGTATTGGCCACAACAGTAGAACGAGAACCCCCTTAGGGAGGATCGTATTATATTTATTTCAATTACAGAAATTGATTTTTGGAAATATGGGGGAGTGTGGGCGAGAGTGCGGCGGTAACACCCGTTACAAGAACATAGTTCAGTCGTCGTCGTTGTCTGTGTTCCGTCTTGGGCAACGGAACAACGGGCAACGGCAATGGCAATGGCAACACTACCCAAAAATCATTCAAACTGGGCGGGACTTGTAAAACGCTTCATCGCACTGTATGAGACGGCCAACTTGAAATGGTATAACTAAGTCCCTGTCGATTAGTGGTTAAATCATCACGTTGTGGTCTGCTACTGCAATTCCGTGAAGCCAGCGGCTCGAATCCGCTCAGGGACAATGATTAATTGGTTTTTTTTCCCTTTTTTTTTTCCTTTTTTGACTTATTCATTTTTGTTAATTTAATTCTTCGTCCACACTTGTTCCCTCCCTACATATTGCCAATCATTTTGGCAGTGTTACAAACTGGCATCGACGAGTGTCTGCGTATCGAATATGATCTTTTAAATCATCTCTGTTTGTATGTAAAGCAATTACAAATAGATCTACATGAGCAAAGAAAAAAAAAAGTAAAATTCATTCGGCGATGAGATGAGTTTTACTTGTAAAGATGCTAGGGGGAGAGATGAATAACAACTCAGTCAATGAGGAATCAATGAGATGGAGAGGAAAAAAAAAAGTAGGGTTCTAACTAGGCGAACACGATGCCAGTCGAGCGCTTTGGGTTCTCGGAGGGAAAAATAAGATATTGAGATGCATGCAAACAAGGCGTGGCATTAATGGGGGGGATTAAAAATCAAGGGTATTATGAAAAAAAAAAATCCAGAGAGAAATTTGAAAAAAGGCCCCATTTTGGCAGTCGTGCATTCAGAAAAAAAATGTTGCGTGATATGTCTAGAAGGAAAAAAAAAAAAGAAAAATTGTTGAAAATCATCAGTTTTCGTTCATCCGGGCGCCAGGTGCCCAGAAGGCCGCCAGCTCTGCGAGCGGATTTGGGGACGGTGGGGTGCCTGTGCTGATGGAGGCCTTCAAATTATTCCTTAAATCGAGAGGAAGAGATGGAAGAGGAGGTGCAGGTGCGAGAAAGGATGAAGTCGCCTCTCCGGGAGTGGTGACGTTCTCCACGGTGTGTGCGCGGCTCACGAGTGGACGACGGGGGACGGCGAAAGCATCTGTCATTATGGGAAGAGGAAGAGGAGAATTTGAATTGGGCAGAGGTGGGAGAGGCATGTTCGGTGGTGGAACGGAGGTGGTTTACGGAGGGCAACACGACGGGATCTAAAAAAAAAAAGGGAACCCCACCACACCAAAAAAAAAAAAAGTCAGCAAAGGGGGAAAACTGATAATGAGGGGGGGAAATCTGTCGCAGCGGCGCAACCGGAAGATACGGATAGCCACGAAGCGATCGGGGGAAGGTGACAAATAAAAAATAAAAATAAGACTTACCGCAGTGCACCACCCATACTCCCACTGCGAGAACGTCCAACAGAACCGAGTAACCTAGCGTTCGACTGGACAACCGGGACGCCGTTCCCCTCATCGCCCCGACACCGTTGCCAAATCCTCGTGATAGGCCGATCGGGCCGACGTCGATGCTGCCGCTGCGGGCGCGGCCAGCAATGGGACCCATAAAGGTACTGCGCTGCAACGCATACCGGCATTTCGTTGCGGACTTTTGACGGCGCTAAGGCCATTATTGCCGCTATGCTCAGACTGCTCCTTCGTCGTCGCAGACGAGGGGCAACCGCACTTGCTGACACACCGCTACTGCCATTGCCACTGCCACCCCCGAATGCGGAGGAAGCAGTGCTTGCGGTACTGGAAGCACGACTGCGGGGGGACATGAAATAGTCCATCATCATTACCTCTTCGGAGGAAGAGAATGGTATCGGGATTGGGATCGATGATGCCGTGTTCGGCTTAGTTGGGGTCGTGTCAGGATCGCAGTCCACGTTATGGGGCGGTCGGGTTGAGAAGGAAGGCACAATCTGGACCAGAAGATGGATGATGGGGTGGTGGTGGGGTGGTGGTGGCTGTCGATGTTTGACAAATGGGTTGCAAGAAGGCCAGAAGAGAATATGGAAGAATAGCCAGTCATTGCTGTTGTTGCTGTCATGAGGAACGAGAGAAAATGAGAAAGAGAAAGAGAAAGAGAAAGAGAAAGAGAATAAAGAAAGGGAGGAAGTGGAGGGGTTGAGGAAGTTGGTTGGAAATTATCATGTCATTTTATTATTGTCTCGTCTCTCTGACCTGCCCACGCTTCATGCATGCCCCATCCCCATCCTGAAGGAGTGAGATTTGCTTATATAATATTGGTCCTGGGTGTCCTGGTGTTGACTTGACAACATAACGTCATCTGACTGACTCGGGTCATTACCGGCTCTCGATTCCTCAAGCGCCTGCGCCTTGTTTGAGCCATCCATCATGGATCATGCGTGGATCGTGGATCATCTCTGTGTGGCTAGGGAGGTGACGGTTAAGTGCTCTTCCGTGTCTTTATTTCTCTTCACCTGTGTATTGTATTTTCCTTTCTCCGATACCAGCGCAATTTTTCGTGTGTTTCCCCCCCCCCACCCACATAACCGCTGGCTTACCTGAGCCCTTGGCTCGATCATCACCGCTCTGTTCCCGCAGCAGCACACAAAGTCATAAGCTCCATAAGAAAGACTCGGCGTCCGAAGGCTCCCCTTGAAAAGATGTAAAGGCGCCTCGCTCCAACAAGCGCTGAGGGTCGAGTTCATTCATGATCACCCGTTACGTGAGAACCCCTTTAATTCGTGTGCGCGCCTGTTTTTTCAACTTGAACAACAACTTGGATCCCCCCTTGCCCCCGCAATATATTGTACTTTTCCAAGGTCTTCAGCAGTAGGTCGACTTCACGGCTGGCATCGTTTATCTCATGCACTACACTGGAATGGGTCCAAATGCGAAATTATTTGGCGGGTATGTATCTACTGACTACCCGTCGAGAGGGAGAATGCTGTGGTGTTCAACGGAAGCTAAACGATAGATTTGTCGTTGCCAACGCCGCGCCGCATCCATTGCTTTTGCTGCTCCCGGCTGGCTCGTCATAAAAACCGTTGCCACAAATCTTATGGTATGTATGGACCACGTTCGCAAAACAATTGAACCGGCCGGCGAGAGACTTGTTCCTCTTTTTTTTTTTTGTCATCTATTATATTCCCTTTGATCGGTTGCCTAATCACCACGAATTTTTTTTAAACTAATATGATAATAAATACTACTACCACCTGTAAAGCCGTCCGAAAGCCGCGTCAATCTTTATCATCTCTCACACTCACTCATACATGCGCGCCGGCGCATCAATTCCAACTTGGATCACTGCTGTATCCCCACTAGTGCAAAAGTCCCGGGGGGCACACGCTGTAGATCGCGGGACAGAGGCTCCCCGATCGGTTTAAGAAGGAACGGTTAGGTCGTGCGTGTATGTGTGTGAAATGAATGAGAAAGAATGATGTGAAAGAAAGAAGGGAACTCTGTGCTATTGTGGAGAGGGTACCATTGGGTGGTAACCGGAGCCAACAACTCTCCTTAAACTGGATATTAGTATTGGTATTAGGTTCGGGGCTGGGCAAATAGCGTAGGAGGAAAGAAGGGGTAGGAAGAGAGTGTTTGAGGGTTTTCGGCAATTCACTCCGGCGCTCGATGCGTTTAGTTCGTCATTCGTCCGACAAGGCTCACACACCACTCGGCTTTCCGATCTCGGAACGGAAAACGTACACCTAACCGCCACACATTTCTCTCTATTTGATTCTTTTTTGAGTCCGCGGACCAGGGAACAAGAACCCCATCGAAAAGCCGTAATTATACATTTCGAGGCAGATGAAGCTCACACACACACATTTATTCTCATACATATACATACGTGGTTCTATGACTTATCACACACCCACACAATCACCCATCACTCATCGCCCATACACTCACACCCTTCCCTTCCATCAATATCACCACAAAGAAACCGTAAAAGTTCTCACTCTCGCTTGCTTTCGGATCCTCCCCCAAATGACGTTTTATTACCTTACCGGTTTCACCCTACATACAAGAAAAAAATAAATAAAAACACGACACGGCTTTTTTGAGTCATCTCTAAATGACACGCGACGCACCAACCAAACTCCAGGGGGGGAAGGGGGGGGGGGCTAATCGAAGCTGACTTGTTGTCGCTTACTGCTGCTACTCCCGTCATTCAACACTCCCATCAAAGGTGCACGCCATCTTTATCATGATCGCGTCGCGTGAAGTGGCCAAGGGATCTCGCCTACGGGTGGTATAGGTAAGTGCACCTTTCCCACTTCGACACACGGGCTCGCCTCCCATTCTATCACTTTCATTCTCTCTCTATACACACCCTCTTCTTCCCCTACCAAGGGGTTTCACACATGGTGGTTCTCCACTCTTCTCTCCAGTTCACAAACAGTAGTTACTATGTCCTGAAGCGCGAATAAATCGATTTCAAAAAAAAAAAGGGATCGAGCCTAACCTAAATAATAATAATAATAATATTTATTAATATTAGAGTATAAGATTCAAGCGGGGCGGCAAAAAACCGTGGCCCGTGTTCTCGAGTCACGCTCATTCGAGATGAGTTGGTATGGGACGACGGACGCTCGGGAAGTATGGCTTTGTGCCACAGCGGCCCTAGGCACGGAGGGCTCACTTAAATAAAATGCCAAAACATGGGGGGTCAAATCCACCCCTCCCTCTCGTCATTTTTCACATGTACCTATATCTATGCTCGTCTGTCTACACCCGTATCTGATCAGCTAGCTAGCTACCTTCGCCAACCTCTTTGGTGACAACCCCTCTCCCCCCCCCCCCTCTTCCCCATGACGTGCTCACGACGGACTCAGCGGGCAATTGTGGTTGCTCATCAATATCCCACCAAAGTAAGGGCCCGCATGATCCGATACGGACGTGCTAAAGAACGAATTCCCATCCTGACAGTTCGTGTTCTCTTGTCCGGGACAAGCGACGGCGTTCGCCTCGCCGCTGCTCGGTATGTGAACTTCCCCACTCGAATGTTGATAGTCCAACAGACGCGGGGGTACGTTGGGCACCGGATCGTGACCGTGCGTCACGTACGTGAATTCCCCAGAGCCAAACGTGGAATCGATCAGGTTGGCATAAGCCTGATTCCCACCTCGAGGGAGACCAAAGACGACCGTCTTGATGGCGGTCGATGGGTCCAGGTTTTGACGGAGCATGAGAGCGTCCATTGTCGCTATCGCCGCGCCGAGACTGTGACCCGTGACGAGGACGGACTTCAGGCCCGTGCTCTGAAGCCCTGATTTCACAGCTGAGAGCACCGCGTCGGCGGAGCGACCATGAGCCTCCGCGAAGCCATCGTGTACCTTGGGGCCACCTGTGTGCATGAATCATTTTTTATTTTAGTTACGTTGAGATTATGAGATGATAGCAATGAAAGCGTACTGCCAGCTTGAGGGAAGAGAGTAGAGTTCATCTCTTTGAGCAGAAATTTAACGTCATTCGCGATGGAGAGACTAAGATGAGGTGAGGGGGTAAGGATCAGATCTTTCTCGTAAGAGTTTGGGGGGACGATGCTCAAGTGCGTGAACTTACAGGTTTTGGGGTCTGTGCCCTGGTGCGCGACGACGATACTTTGAGATTGACTATCGTGACCGACAAAGACTGAATAAAAGAAAGGGGGGGGGAAGTGGATTGTTACGATATAGACCACATTCATTCGTAAAAAAAAACAACTCACAACGCGGAACATCCCCACCATCTTAAAAACGATTCAAAGACATCAACAGCTGCAATATGAGAAGGAAAAAAAAAAACGCACCGCCTCCAACCGCAATGGGAGTGAACCCGTCCGACTTCAACTTAGACGACGACTGTACGTCTGCGCTCTGACAATAAGCGATCTGCGCGAATTGTGCCGGTCGCAGGATTTTGGATCGATCGTTGGCCGACACAGGTGTGGTCGCTTCCGAGTTGGACGAAGAGCGGTCCAGGAGAATAGAGGTAGAGGCATCGCTAAGAGGAGCGGCGAATGTTGATGCGATGAGCCAGGAAAGGGAAAGGGGAAGAAGGAGCGGCGAGGTGAAGACAGTCGTGACGAGCATTTCTGCTTTTTATTTTTATTTTTTTCTGATTGATCCAACAAAGGGAGGGAGGGGTATCTCGTGTCCGGCACGAAAGAAAGCAAACAAACAGGCTCAGCCCACTATAGGGGGAACCAAAAAAAAAAAAAACGAAGCGGTAGGATTGGGGGAAGGAACGTCGAACGAAAATGAGAGGAAATCCATGGCGGCTGCGCGTGTCAATTTTATAGGCTCTCTCTGGTCGAGAGAAGATCAAAATATAAGTCCGGTCGCGTTAGATTCCCATCCAGGGCTGTTAGATATTGATTGGGATTCGAGTCTGAGTCAATTCAATACAGATGATTCGCGACCTCGCGACGAGCACAGCATGTGAATGTGCAATGTGCAATATCTCGACCCGGTACAGGCCCCCGGCAAAATCCGACCCGAGGACCACCCTCATGATTGATGACAACGATGACAACGACGAAGCTTCACTTCATTTTTAATTCCATATGACTTTGCTCTCCATTCAAAAATAACGAACGAGTGACGAGAAGGGGGGGGTGTTCCCGGGATGGGACCTGACTTTGTGTGTTTTTTTTTTTGATGATGATGGTGATGGTGACGATAATAGTGATGATCATCATATGATGAGGGGGAGGTGGGGGCCACCCATACAATTAATTAATTTCGCTGCTACCCATCAGCCTAAATAAAATTAAAAAAAGTGAAGTGACGACTAGCGCGAGCGATCGCGACAAACGCTGAACCCTTGAACCGATTTTCCTTAAAATTATTAAAATAAAACGCAAAGACGGCGAGTCGGATGATCGCGTGCTTTTAAAGTATTGGATCAAGTGGTCATCGAATCGAAAGAACAGATTCAAAGTCCAATACAAGCACATTCCACAAATTAGTTGTAAGACGCTTTCAAGCTTTCTGTGTGAACCCAACCCAGGATTGCTGTGCGGGTAGCCTCCTTTCGCCTACATTGAGTGAGTTCATGGCTCGCTATCATACACAGCCATTTGACCGATTATCGGCCGGCTAGCTCAGCTGGTTAGAGCGTCGTGCTAATAACGCGAAGGTCCTGGGTTCGATCCCCATGTTGGCCATAATTTTATTTTATTTTTATTATTTCTCCACCCCCTCCCCCACACGTCCTCACTACCCCACAATCAATATCTCACGAGCCAATCAATGCGCATTTTGTTTTCATAAAAGTACAGTTGTGCATGCAAAGCGGGAAAAGAAAAAAGACTCCAAAACTAAATTAAACCGATTCACCTCTCCCCTCCCTCGAGATGTTCAAACTCCATCCTATGCGCTCGGCGAGACCACGCTAAAGAGGCACGTGCACGCCGTTGTTCATCCTCCCGTTCCTGCGGTCTAAACTCCAAATCTCCACCGTCGTCTTGCCTGCCCGACGACACATGACGGCGCACATCTCCCGTCTAAAGACAACCTTCCAAACAGTTTCGCTCGGCGCGGTGATGTCGCGCACATAAGCGCCTGTACCAACGTCGAAAAGGCGGACGCGACCGTCATTCCCGCTGGTAACGAGGAACTGTTCGTCGAATTGGAGGGAGGTCACGGAAGAATCGTGAGCCGCGATTCGTGTGTGGACCCGTAAGTCCGGTAACGCGAACGCCAACACCCGTCCGTCCGCCCCGCCCGTGACGAGCGCGTGGGGAGTCAGCTGGAGGGAGCACACGAGTGCGGTATGGCCCTGTAGCATCGCGGTACAGTGTCTAATTTTTTTTTTTTTTTTGGTCGGTGTGAACGTCAGCGGTGGAGGCAGGATAAGTGCGTACCCAGTTTGCGCGTCCCACACGCGCACGGTCGTATCCAACCCACCAGAAGCGACGATCTTACCGTCAAACGCGACGGTATATATCTGATTAAAGTGACGCGGAAAACCTGCAAGCATTCGCCCGTATCGATATCCCAGAGCTGTGCAGCCAACAACCGACGCACAATGGAGTCATGATTATGATCAGATTTTTTTAAGCCGAAAGAAAAGGCGCACTCGGCAGGTGCAATCATAACTCCCACTAACGACTCGATTTCCACAAACGTCAAGCGAGCGCACGCTACCCGCATGTCCGGCGAGCACGCGCAACATCCGTCCACGTTGCACATCCCACACGCGCAGCGTACTATCACGCGAGCCGCTCACAGCGACAGGTCGATTGTGCAATACCTTGAGACATCGTATGGTCGAGGTGTGTCCGCGAAGGACGTACAACGTGAGCCTATGTATGGATGGATGTAGTAGCCAAGGAGCATTCCATACCACCATCGTATGCAAACCGGAAAAAAGGCGTAAAAAGAAAAGAAAGAAAGAGGGGGGAAAAGACGTACCCAGTACGAACATCCCACACACGCACGTCCTTATCACACCCACCACTGACCACCAGCGCACCAGGCTGTCCCCACCCACGCGTCGCACCGGCCACGTCGCTGCGCGCACTCCCTGCCCCCGCCTCTCTCGAACCCTTTCCCTGATGACTGTGTGAAGCAGCAGGAAGGATGGTAGGGTATTGTGCGTCGAGGGCGAGCGCGGCACGCATCGACGGCGGTAGAAGATGGTCGAGTCCCTTCGGATAGAGTACCTGTGAGCCCGCCGGGGCGCGATTATGCAAAAGTAGAGCGGGCCCATCTAGAACTTCGGGCACCCCGCTTATCGCTGTTGTCGTTGCTGTCAAGGTTGAGGTTGAGGTTGTCCCGGCGCCGGAGTTGTTAGGTGGAGGTGGAGAATGGGATGGATCAAGAGCCCCACCGCGCGAGACGAGGTCGACGGCCCAGACACCGAGTTCGTGCCCAACGAGGGTGCGCACGAGTGAGCCGGTGTGCGTTGAAAAGACGTGAATCCGATGATTCGCGAGCCCCGCGACGAGCCAATCGGCGTCAAGCGCGACGGAAGTGACGACGCCGCTGTCGGGATCAAGTACGGGGATACGATGCGTACGTAGGCACCGACCACCACGTTTCCAGTTGACCACTATGGATAGCAAAATTTATGGGGAACTACCATTGTGGGACAGAGAGAAAGTGGGGGGGAGGGACTTACGAGTTGACCAGGCGTATTTAAAGAGTCCCTGTGAGCTCTGCGCTGGCTGAAGGGCACGTGGCGGCTGTGGAAGGCGAGGAAGTGTAAGAATTTGTGGGATATGAGGACGCTTGACACCTGTCGCATCGCTTTCGTCCGCATCGGGTTCGCACGGACCATGGAGGGTAGGATCGAAATGGTATGCGCTGGCAAGTCCACGCCAAGCATTTTCATCCTGCACGAGGGCGTGCCATCTGCGTGAAACGCAGGCGATGCGGGAAAGCGTACGTGGGTGATCGACAAAGTTGAGAATATGGAGGGCGAGTTCTATGGGCAAGTCTGCGAGAAAGTCGCGCTTGAGGAGCGGGGCAATACGAGTAGACATGAAAAATAGCTCGCGGGATGTGCAGTGGGCGAGCAAGGTGGCAAGGTAACCTTGACGGGTGGTAGAGCTTAGAGATTGAAATTCGTTGAGAAAGGCTTGGAAGGGAGGTGCTTCGAATTGTGCCGCAGTCTGAAGGGAGGAAACGAAGGACGTAACACTTTTGTGCCGGGGAGACGGGACGTGGAGAGGGAGCTGGGGTAGGTGGGCGCATCACTGGGACATAGACGGTTGGAGCTTCTGTTTGAGAAGGAAAATCGGGTGTCGTCTCCGGCTTGTATGATGATGTGGAGTCGCCAAGAGGTGTGAGGTCAAAGGAAGAGGAAGAGGAAGACATGTTGGGCAACTAGTATTGGCCCAAGTCAGGATGGATATATAAACGGAAACTGCCTTGAATATGATATATATATTGAATCCTCTGACGCCGGTGTGATCTAAGAAGGGTTGGGGGCGAGAGGAGGGAGATAAGTGCGTGTATGTAAATATTGATGCTGTGAGGGATATAGATAACAGGGAATGGGTGATCTTGTTGTAGCCTGGGTCGGAGTAAGAGAAGGGTTTAGATTTTGAATTTAAAAATACTGTACCTTGTTACAACCAAGAGAGGAGGGATGAGGAAGAGATGGTGATGGTGATGGTGGTGGTCAAAGTCATGGTCATGGTCAGTCAAGGTCCAGGTCAAGGTCAAGTGGAAACCCGAATAATCCAAACCCAAACCCAACCTAGGGTAGAGGTGTCTAAACCTTTATTTAAGGTCAAGGTCTATAGATTCCCTTCCCCTTCCGTCTCCTCCTCTCCTCTTTCTTTCCTCCTTCCAGTCCATTTAGACCAGAAAGAGGACAATAGAGAGAAAGAGCTTACCTCATGACGTCCTCCTCTATATCCACCAAAAGGCATTACACTCCATCGCCTTCTCGCAATTCTTCTCCATCGAGGACGCCAAAGGCACAACGAGTAAACATACCCGTAAGATCTCCTTTGTTATGCACCTTACCACCGACATGCAATCCACCCAATCGTCCAACCCCGCTATCTGACACCCGCGCCCTCGAATCACATTACGCCACCCACCACGCACACCTCTGTTCCTCACAGGACTGTGGTTGCGTATTCCCAGATGCTCATCTTCTCGAACTCGTAAGTTCCTTTCAATCTCCTTTCTCTTTCTCTCACCTGTCCCCGCCTTCTCTCATCCTTTACAGCACATCACAGAGTGTCACAACCCGATAGCTGCACTCCATAAAGAACGTGGTGAGAAAATAGTACGTTATCGTCTATAAATTCAATTCCCCGTCCGACTTCCTTCTATTGGGGAATGCTGAATGACCCACAAACAGTTCGCGTGTTACATTTCCACCTGCCAGCGCATCTTTGCGAATCCAAAGGCCAGACGGCTACACCTCATTTCCGTGCACGCATACCCAAAAGAATACTTTTTTGCCGTCACCAACAAGGGTATCGGAGGTCTACTCCGCCGATGGGGTGATGGCGCCAGCCTACTCCGTGGGCAGTGGCGTCCGCGCGATATGGACGCTGACGGTGGGGCTTCTTTGCCACCATTGTCATCTCACCCATCGGACTCGGACTCCAGCAACGACTCGGATGGCGATGACGATAAAGATCAAGAACACAATGACGAGGAAATGAAAGGCGAAGAAGCATTTCCTCGTCCTGCCCTTGTCACTCTCCCCGCCTCTTCCCGCACTACTTCTATCTCTGTCAAGGAAGCAGTGGTAGTAGAAAAGATGGATAATGAGGAGCAGGAGGGAGGAGAGGCTGAACAAGGAGCCTCCGAAGTGGACGCGCTCACGCGTGAGGTCTCCGCTCTCGGTCTCGTCCCTACCTCGATCCGCTTCGGTCGCGGTGGTTCGGCGGCACAGCGCGGCCGAGCAGGTCTCGCGACGCGTAGTGGACGTCCAGTCGCGAGGGATTTGAACTCGCACACGGATCACCGTCGCACCTCCTCCACGGACAACAACAGCAATAACAAGAAGGAAAAAGAGAAATATTTGGGTGAAGGGTCAGACGCCATGGAGCAGGATTTAGCAGTTGAGCAGGATAAGACCGCGTTTCCACCACCTGCACGCGGGCGGCGTGGAAGAGGTAGGGGAGGAGTTGCTGGTGCTGTTGGTGCTGCTGTTGGTGGCGGTGGTGGTGGAGGGACAAGAGGAATTGGTCGAGCGAGGGGGTTCGTTCCCCCGCCGCCTAGAGCCGGATTTCTTTCACGCGGGGCGGCGGGGCGCGGTCTTCCTAGGGGTATGATCGCCAATATTAGGGCGCGGGGAAGAGGCGCGGTTATCTAGGAACACGTATTATTTACTTGTCCTCGGATTGGGTAGGGGGGGAAGTTTGGTCTCTTTTTTGGTTTTATTTGGGAAGAAGGGCAAAGTGGTGCTTTGGGAGGGGGAGGAGTGGAATGTTGCTGTCTTTGTGGTAGTTTGTAGTAGTCTGTAGAGTTTGTAACAGAAGTGGAGACATGCCTCTGTATCGGTTTTGTATGGTTAGGAGGTGAAGCTTGCAGGAGGCCGGCCTAGGAGGGGTGAAATCGACGAATCCAGTTTCATTCGCGCTTCAGGGTGTGTCCTAAGTCACGCGGCTACTACGGTACAGAGTAGCTATTAAGTGCACAGTGGTAACTACTTGTGAGAAAAGTAACGAAAGGGAAAATTTCACTTGGAGGAAAAGTCTTAGCTAATGAGTGGAAAAAAAGGATTGAATATGGGTTCGGAAGTAGAGAGGGTGCAATCAAGGAGTGTGATCAAAGAATGCAGGTGGGAAGGTAAAGACCGAATGCGAAATTGCAGACAAAGACTTACCTGAGGACACCTGCTCAACTCATCCAGACTCATGAGGTTGTAAGGAGGAAGGTGGCACCGTAAAGACACAGGAGTGCTCGATGAAGGCAAGTAGGTCCTCAGAGAGGAACTTATTGTGGAAGATGGTGGTCCAGTCCATAGGGTTGGACCGGGGGAGGAGGGTGATGTGGTTAGTGTTGTGACGGCCCCGGCTCGGCTTTTGGCGGCTCAGGCTTTTCAAAACTCAAGCCTGGGCCGTAGCGACGGCTTCCGGCCGGCTTGGGCCCGGCTTAGGCCCAAGCCGCGGCTTTACAGTGTCAAATCAAGTTTTAGCTGCATTTTTTGAAGGACTTGTAGTTTACATTATATCAACCCCTGGCCACTGCTTTGGCCTTCTGCCATATTATGTCTCCTATTTAACTCCTGTAACATAAATTGTCTTAGTTTAGCTTGTATCAATAACAGTGTTTGTAACAGGTCCTTCTATCCTGCACTTGCTATGTAGATAAGATAAGATGTTGAGATCATGGTGAAACTAAGAGTGAAAATCCAGCAAGAATAGACCTATATTGAACAATTGCTAAGAGCCTACAGCCCCAAGAGGACAAGATGGGGTCTGTAGTGTGCTACAGGGCATCTTTAAATAGGTTCTAGTACTATTCTACGAAATACCAAAGCCGATCAAGCATGCAATGTAAATCCAATTAGTTATCAGTGGCTTACTTTCATCATCAGGAAAATTACATCTGCTAGCATGACTAGAATGACTAGAAATGCCCTGATAGACTACCCATAATAGTAATGTTTACCATAATAGACAGTCTACCACATCATTCTAGTCATTCTAGCAAATGTAATTTTCCTGATGATAAGTACCCTGACACATCTTATTTACTAATGTGCGATTGTTTCTGCTGGTCTGGCATTATCTAAAATACATACTAGACTACTTTAGACTACTCTACAATCAGATTATCGATTAATATTACTCAAAAAATGGCTGTGTGTATCTATAATGTCCTTTGCTGCATAAAAAATGCACATCCAGGACAGCATTGAATTTGTTGAACCAGAATACCGGTACAGAGATAGTCCGAGATAATTGTGATTGCATTTAGATAAAACAATTGATGAGATAAAAATGTGTCTTACATTAATCAAGATACTGAGTATATACATCTCAGATTGATCATGTGATTAAATCACTTTCATTAACAAGCAAGATAATGCGTGCGTTCATTTACTTTGATTTAGTAGCTGTATAAAGCCACTAAATCTGCTATAGATAAAGCAGTTCCTATCACATTATCACAAGCACCTAAGTCTCTAAGTTAACAAAGTATCTAAAATATAAGTCTGCACCATACCCATTTCCTTCAGAATTCCTATTTAGATGTACTATATCAGCTACTAAATTAAAGTAAACAAACGCATTATCTCGCAATGTGATTTAATCACATGATTGATCTGAGATGTATATACTCAGTATCTTGATTAATGTAAGACACATTTTTATCTCATCAATTGTTTTATCTAAAATCTAAATGTAGTCACAATTATGTTGGACTATCTCTCTGTACTGGCATTCTGGTTCATAGAAAGCATGACTCAGCCACCAAAAGCCGCGGCCTAAGCCACAGCTTCAGGCTTTCCAAACCTTAAGCCTGAGCTGTTTTTTTTTTTTTTTTTTTTTTTTTTGAACTCGACTTTATTGACGTGCTTGCGGGACTCAGCCCAATCGCGTGGCTACATCAGGGTACAATGTAACTACTGTGGGGGTACATGGAGATGCCATGTCTACAGGGACATGCAAGGCGGAAAACTCTAAGAGAAAAACCTAAGGGAAGTAGTATGTGGAGAGGTGTTACGAACCCCATCTCTTCTGATTTTCTTCCTCCTACCTTGTTACAACCTCTACCGTCTGTCCCCATTTTCTTTCTGCTGCCCAACGACGACCCCTCCTTGCCGCCCACTTTACACTTCTCGATCACATCTCCATCGTGGGACCCCTCACGTGCCCTGCTCCCATCCCCGTGACCTAGTTTACATCTATTGATGTGTTGTTTGCTTATGCTTGCCTCCTTATCTCTTTATCTCCTTATCTTAAGACCGGACACTTACTTAGTACCCTATCAGAAGCTAGGCTTTACGCCCTCCGCTTTCGTATATTTGGGCCCATCTGACTCTGTACCCTTATCTCGTAGACGCCCACTGAGTTACGTATATAAGTCCGCTGTAGCTACCCTGTAGACCTCAGACTTGACTTATTGAATACATCGGTGCCTGTCTTCTGGACATCCCCTTTGATCTCTGACTCAGTTGTCTCAAGTGCTTTTGGCACTTCCCCGCTCAACATCGTCTTAGAGGAGGCGTCCCTTTGACCTTGACTCATCCCCCTTACACTCCAAGAAGCCTTATTGGTTTCTTCTCTGACTCTACGAAGTACGCTGTCACACAAGTCGTGTGGAACGTCCTGCACCGGACGTAACATACCTAATGACGACCCCTCCTTGCTGCCTACTTTACACTATCAGATCACGTCTCCATCGTGGGATCCTGCACGTGCCCTGCTCCCTTCCCCGTGATCGTCTTTGTCTCTGTTTACATTACTGTACTTATGTTTGGGTTCTTATCTCTTATCTTTACGACCGGACACTTACTTAATTCCCTATCAGAAGCTCGACTTTATGCCGCCCGCTTCCGTATATTTGGGCCCACTTGACTCC
Organism: Multifurca ochricompacta; assembly: GCA_022496185.1. Lineage (NCBI taxonomy): Eukaryota > Fungi > Basidiomycota > Agaricomycetes > Russulales > Russulaceae > Multifurca > Multifurca ochricompacta. The sequence goes on along the minus strand of WTXG01000262.1, from coordinate 31,194 downwards.
GTTATCTTATCTATAGACGCCCATTCGATTACGTATATAAGTCCGCTGTAACTACATTGTAGACTTCAGACTCGACTTATTGAATACATTGGTGTTTGTCTTCTGGACTTCCCTTTGAACCCTTTGACTCGATCATCTCAGTGCTTTTGGCACTTCCTGCTTAACATCGTCACTAGGGAGCAGCCCCTTTGACTTTGACTCATCCATTCAAAGCTCCAAGAGGTCCTATTGACCTCTTATCTGAATAAACGTACACAGCTGTCACACAAGTCATGCAGAACATCTCACACTGGACGTAACAAGAGGCCGTCCAAGAAAGAGACCGTTCAGAGTAAAATAGAAATCTTACAAAGTCCAAGTCCAGAGAGATCCCCATCAAGGGGGTTCGTGGGGCCTGCGGGCATGAATGGGCTTGAAGAAGGCCCTCGAAGTCTGGATGAATTCCAGAAGCTGGGTGACTCTGGCGTGATTATTAAATATCTGCAGCCAGGTGAGCTCGTTGAACAGCGAGCCAGGGTCCATGTCGCATTCTGTCCGTGTTTGGGCGTGTAATGGACAGTCAAGGGTGATGTGGGTAGTGTTTAAAGGTCTGGTTGCCCAAACCGAAAAAATGACCGAAACCGGACCGAACCCGACCGAATGCAACTGGACTGTCAGTTGCGGTTGCACAGATTCCCAGACTTATCGGTTGCCAGTTGCACACTATTACAGAATTTTGAAAGACCAATGAAAACTGGTTTACACCAGTTGCAACCGGTCTTTTACATAATACGAAGACCATTGATTTCTTAGGTATTATGTCAGCTCCTGAAACCCGAAAATAATGGCTGCATCATGGATTGAACCCAAGACCTACCAGACATAGCTGGGTCCATTGCTCTAACCACTGAGTTACACACCCTCATGAAATATAATGGCACAATTTCTTATATTAAGGTCATGTCAACAGAAGTACCAACTTGGAGGATCAAATTGCAAGTGGCAAACACAATACACCGCCAAACAATGTCGAGTATACAGTGCAATATTACTTGTGTTCATTAACATGTCAATACAACATGGCAAAAACCAATGCTCCAACCACAAAGGGTAAAATCACAGCACACACAAAGGCACCAGCAAAGAAACCAGCTCCAAAAAAGGTAGGACTAACAAAAGCACCAGCAAAGAACAACAGGTCTTCGAAGCAAGCAGCAGTGGATGAACATTCAGAAGAATCCTCAGATGAAGAGCCTGATCATAGGCCTTGGAAGAAACACTGTGCAAAACCATCAAAGGAAGCTAGTGAGGATGAGGAGGTTCAGAATGAATCTGATGAACCTGAGGTGTTGAGTGGGCATGATTTACTGGATGACTCTGAGGTACGAAGCTTGCAATTTATCTTCTATACAAAATGTTAACAGATGTCAAGGGAGATGGGCTCCAAGATTATCACCTACCCATCCTGTCTGAGGTCCATACACAAAAGGACAAGGCAAGGGACATTCGACTTATCTTCACAGATAAAATCACAGTCAAGTTTGTTATGGTTGATAGTAGGGTGGATACACGAACTGGACATTGGTGTAATATATGCAAGTAAGTAATAATTCATGAGAATAAAAGATCACTTACCAGAGCTTTGATAGAAATGATGAAGAATTTGTGAGGAAGAACACGAAGCGGAAAGCGTTCCTCACCGGGGGTAACTCCTCCTGTCGGCAGCACATCCGTCAACATTATTCAATATACCAGGAATGATGCAAGAAAGAAAACATACCTGAGCACCATTGGGCAATGCCGCGTCCACTCTGGAAAAAGATTGAAGAAGAAAGAAGGGGAAAGAAGGTGGGGACACAGGGAACATTGGACATGTCAGTTAGAAAGCTGATGAATGCACCTGTGTTTACCCGAGAAGATGTGCTTCATGCAGTCACTCAATTTGTTGCAGTTGATGACCAGGTAAGACTCACCATTAGAGGAAAGTAACACTCATATCCCCATCACCTCCATTAGTCCCTTGCTGTTGCAAACAAAACCACCTTCTGAAACTGTTTGGTTGCAATGCAACCAAAGTCAGCCTTACAAGACCTGCCAACAACAAATGATGTAGTCAACCATCTGCACAACAAGTTCGTTAAGTGGGTGGTGCAGCTTAAAAAAGATGTTGAGGTTCGTAAACTTTATGCTAGTGAATATTGAGACTTACCAACACTATGACAGATGGCTCCTGGTCTAATCTCCACAACAGCAGATATGTGGACAGCTGATACCACGAAAGCAGCATTTCTTGGTGTCACTGCACACTGGATTGAGGTTAGAATGGAGCCTAAGGAGACATGGGAGTTACGTTCAGAAGTTATTGGGTTTCGATCAGTATCAGGCAACCACAGTGGGGAGAACTTGGGGTGTTACTTCATAGGTGTCCTCAATCGGATTGGGATTATGAGTGGGGAACAATCCAAAGTAAGTCAACCAGTACCGAATCGTGATTGATGTCTGACGCTTTTGACAGCTCCTCACCCTCACCCTTGACAATGCCTCAAGCAACACTGCAAAATGTAAAACTATTGAAGCTACCCACGAACGACATGTCAAACAATCATGCTGCTGGTTATACTGACTGTGGTTAGTAGCGGTGAGGCTATAAAACAAGTGGTACTTCAGAGGTTAGAAGAACTCTATATTAACTACACTACTGACCTATAAAACAAGTGGTCTACATAAGACGGTTAGTTAAAGGTAAAAGACAGTATAGTAAAAGAGGAACTTACACTTCAGAGGTTAGAAGAACTCTGAAGTGGAAGAGACGAAACAGACACCCTTATACAGTAGCCCACAAAACCGTTCCAATGTTTGGCCACCCTGAAGAGATTGACCTACCACACAATGAGAATAATTTCCAAAATTAGTAGAAATTAGTAGATGATAGTGTAGAATCTAAGCTTCAATTAGAGCCTATAATAATGTCAATTGGATCAGTGGTTCATGACATATAAAATGTTTTGTGAGGCATTATCATTGGAACGGTTTTGTGGCCAACATGTGAGATGACAAAACCGGTATCTGGTGGTCATGGGAATGCATTGACAGTCATGTGACAATGTTTAATAAGTTGAACACACACCAAATAATCATCAAGAACACTTGCTTCTTACCATGCATGCCCTCTCTGCTGCCAAAAGGACTCACATCATCTCCCTCCTCACTTCAGGCAAATCTGCCCATAAAGTGTCAACTATGACTGGCCATGGCACTATTATCATCTCAAGATGGGTCATAAATACTGCCCTTACCATCCCAAGTCAAATGGAGGGAGACCAAGGAAGCTGACAGAGAGAAATGCTCAGCATGCTGTTTGCCTTATCTCCTCTGGCAGGGCAGACACAGATGTGGAAGTGACTAGAGCACTTCAGAAGTTGTTAATGGGTTCCTCTATCAACATAATATGCCCATCCATCCTCCCATCAAGTTTTCAAGCTATAACTGGCCCCTCCCATATCATACACCCCCATTCCATCATAAGTGCAATAGGCCACAAAACCAATTCAATGACATTGCTACACAAAACATTTTATATATCATGACCCACTGACCCAATTGACATCAGTATAGGCTCTAAGTGACACTTAGATGATACAATATCATCTACCAATTTCTACTAATTTTGGAAATTATTCCTATGGTGTGGTTGGTCAATCTCTTCAGGATGGTTAAACATTGGAATGGTTTTGTGGGTTACTGTATGATGGAATGGGGGTGTATGATATGGGAGGGGCCAGTTATGGCTTGAAAACTTGATGGGAGGATGGATGGGCATATTATGTTGATAGAGGAACCCATTAACAACTTCTGAAGTGCTCTAGTCACTTCCACATCTGTGTCTGCCCTGCCAGAGGAGATAAGGCAAACAGCATGCTGAGCATTTCTCTTTGTCAGCTTCCTTGGTCTCCCTCCATTTGACTTGGGATGGTAAGGGCAGTATTTATGACCCATCTTGAGATGATAATAGTGCCATGGCCAGTCATAGTTGACACTTTATGGGCAGATTTGCCTGAAGTGAGGAGGGAGATGATGTGAGTCCTTTTGGCAGCAGAGAGGGCATGCATGGTAAGAAGCAAGTGTTCTTGATGATTATTTGGTGTGTGTTCAACTTATTAAACATTGTCACATGACTGTCAATGCATTCCCATGACCACCAGATACCGGTTTTGTCATCTCACATGTTGGCCACAAAACCGTTCCAATGATAATGCCTCACAAAACATTTTATATGTCATGAACCACTGATCCAATTGACATTATTATAGGCTCTAATTGAAGCTTAGATTCTACACTATCATCTACTAATTTCTACTAATTTTGGAAATTATTCTCATTGTGTGGTAGGTCAATCTCTTCAGGGTGGCCAAACATTGGAACGGTTTTGTGGGCTACTGTATACCCATGGGGGCCAGGGGAAATGGTCTGTGCGCACTGGGAATAAGTCCACAAGTGCCGGACAATAAACAGAGAGGGATAAAGGTCATTGGCCAAGGAGATATCACATGCTTACTGCGCATTACTAAGTGCATCACTAATTAGCTGAGTAAGGTGAGAAAGAAACATAATAAAGATATTGTAAAAAGTCCGAGACTCCGGAACGTAATCTAATCTTATCTACAGCTAAAGCGATCCTCAGATGCCTGAAGCATCTCCAGACACATCCTGTGTCAACACGACAGAAGCTTCCCTTGTGGTCTGCAGAGGCAAATCAACTTCCATAATGTTTATTGTTGACTTGTTGAATATTATCCTCTAATCATCAGTACAGTTGTTTAGGTCATGTTGTCAACCTAGCAGAAGTCAACGTGATGACCCATGTCACAAAGATTGCTGCTGTGGAAACAGCAACAGCCATCTGGGAGTATGACCCAACCCTCCCCGACAATTGCATGCTGAATGGTTCCTTGGATGTAATCACAGCTATCCAGACACTTGCAATCAAGGTTTGTTGTATTATCCCTCACACAATTCTCTAACTTGCTATAGATTCAGTCATCTGGACAGCGTGTTGAAGCATTCCAGAAGCTACAAATTGAATATGGCCTTCAACACCCACTCAAAATACCACTTCACAGCAACGTTCGGTGGGGTACTGCCCATTGCATGCTCAGTGTAGCCTACAAACTCCGCCAGGTATGCTGAGAGTTCATTTCCTATCTATTCTTCATCTAAACAAGTAATAGCCTATCAATCTATTCGTTGCAAGTGCTGACCATTGATATGACCCTATCACAACAATCGATCCAATGGCCAGGTCTCTAAGCATATAACATGGTCGGCATTCACACTCTCCAAGACTGACTGGGAACGGGTGAAGGAAGTGTGTGAGATTCTGGTGGTATGTGAACTGTAAGTAATCATTGCAATGAAACTGACTCACTCTCACAATCCAGGACTCCAACCGGATTCAACAAACCTTCTCTGCTGAAAAGCAGCCAACATTGTGGTGAGCCCTACCTGCAATTGAAGAGCTTCAAATGGCTTGGGAAGCCAAATGCAACAATCCACGTTTTGCTGTGTACTGAACTGCAATCGTTGATGGACTTGCAAAGCTTAACAAATATTACTCACAGTTTGATGAGAAGCCTGCATACATATTAGCTCTTGGTATGTTCATTTCAATAACTAGTATGTGATCTTTCTGACATTGATACACAGTCCTACATCCATACTTCAAGCTGGCATACATTAATTTGGCATGGGGGGGTGCAGAGGAACAGGAAGCAGAGCATCGAATGGGGAACCAAGAGGCGAAGAACTGGCAGGAGGAGGCACAGAATATACTTGAGAACATGGTACGCCCTGCACTTCTACTGATATTCCCACTCTGGCTAATTATGGTGCTAGATGGAACAACACTGGAAGGCCAGCTCAATGACACTAACTACACCAACCAAATCCACTAGCAATATGATGCAACGCAATGATGAATCCATTTTATCCGAGTTTGATCGCCATCGCTTGGCCCTGCTCTCTAACCAAGCTAAAGATGAAGGATGGCAATCAGAGATGCACCAATATTTGAAGGACCTACCAGCTGATGTTACGAAGGATACAGATATAGTGAAATGGTGGCAGGTACGCTGGCATTGCACACTGATTGTAATCAATTACACTGATTATGATTTGTTACAGAACAACGGGGTACTATATCCCACCCTCCGCTGTATTGCACTTGACTACCTCCCCTGTCAAGCTTCATCAGTACCTTGCGAACGTCTTTTTTCAGCTGGGGGTGAAGTTGCAACAAAACGACGTGCTCAACTTGGGGCAGCACGGTTTGAAGAACTGCAGATGATGAAATTTGCTTGGAGGAACAACATTGGGATCTTGCAGCCTGGAACTCAGCACAGGTAGAAGAGATTGATAATGAGATGAGAGAGTACAAAGATATGCTGGTTGCTGATCAGGACTTCGAGGAATGGGATAAATTGGCAGACGTGTTCATTATTTAGAGTAGGGTGGTTTTACTTTCTCTTTGTTTTCAATTCATACTATATAATATTATAATATATAAATGTATCACTTGTTTTGTTATTATTACAGTATTGGTAGCATCAATGCCAACTTGCGAACAAGAGGTTCAAACTGAAAGCAATTTGACTATTCTAGCAATGCATGTGTGACCCATCGAACGGATGGCGCGCAGCCCTACCGCAGCCCTCTGTACTCGACTTCCACCACCTTAGCCAAACTTACATCTGGTTCATCCATCCTTCTCTTTGCCCCCCTGGTGCCAAGGTCCTTTTTCTTCATATAGATTCGACCACTCCATTCTAACCTTCCAGTAATCACCACAAAATGTACAAGCACTTCCAAGTCATGGTTGCCAGCTGACATCATTTCGAACTTCCCTTATTCGTTCCCATCACCTACCAAGTGCATCATGACTCTACCTTCCACAACAACCCCACCCTCCAACACACAATCCCTGCTGTCAAGGAGGTTCTTCTTGTGGGCCTGAAGGACTTGAAGTGGACGTTGCACTAGCATCGTGGAATGTAAGTACTTTGTTTGTTTATTCTTGGTATTGCTTCTGACATTTTTATAGGAAAAGCGAGCCAATTACCTCTATCTCCACTTTAGCTGTGTGGAACATTCAGGTATTATCTAGCTCTCTACAAACAACTGTCCGTGTATTTGGGTGCGTGGGTGCAGGACTGCTTGATGATTGAGAGTGTAATGCCAACAGGCCCGGATCGCAAAATGGTTGGCGCCACGGCCTCCACCATCATGAACTCACGCGAGGAATGGACGATGGCGTAGTGTCGAGGGACAGGGGCAACAAAAGCAGATGTGGAGTTGTTCGGGCTGGCGCAAACCATGCGCTGGCTATGCGATTTCTTTGCAGGAGTGACAATTGCTCCTGAAATCATCATTACATGCTCCTCTTCCTCTCTCTTACGATTACAATCGCGTGATCCCAAAGTGTTCAGGGGGATTTTGTCTCCTTTCAATGATTGCTGACATCTCTCACCTCCTCTTTCCCAGAGACCTCGCTCACCTTCATGTGGGCCCTGGCAATGAGGGACTACCGAGCCCAGACTGTCTCATCAAAATCTGCTCATCACTGCCGGATCTCCATCCCTCTGGCGCCCTCTCCAGCTAAGTGGCACTCCCTCTCTCATCTTCGCACGTTTGACAATTGGCGTGGGGAATGGGTCCGGGAGCGAGTGTCTCATACCCCCACAAATGATTACCCAGAATGATCTGACAACCGGGCATACACCCTCTCCATCAACCGTCCCCCTGATGACTCAAACCATCCATTGTGGTCCACTGCGACTCACCGGCCCAAGGCTGGCCTCCCTCCCCTCTCCCAACACACCACCTCTACAGCAATGCGCCTAGCCACAGGCCACATCTTCACAGCCGACTGCTCAACCCGGTTTAGTCATGACCTACCTCCCTCTTCCCGCATCTGCACCTGCGACGGCTCCACAGTGGCCACTGCCACTCACACATTCCTTACACATGCCCCACTCATCATGCCGCGCTCTGTTGGATCCAGGTTTTCACGACAAAAAAATATGTGGAAGCGTTTCTTCGCTTCCTACAGGAGTTGTGTGCAGCTTTCAAGCCGTACACTACAAGACAACCCCAACTAGGTTCCACAGGGTAAGGGGCCCCTTTCTGGCTCAGAAAGCGACTTCTAAACTGGCACCTTAGCACACATTCTTTTCCCCTAGCTGGGTTTTTACCATGGGTCCTCACTCAACAATTTAATTTTCCCTTAAAGTAGTTACCAGAGCTCATGTCTAGTAACTGTTCGACTTAGGCAATGTGCATTATAAAGTTGATTTAAAAAATAAATAAAAATAAATAAAAAAACCAACTGGTAAGCATGGAATAAAATGTATGGTCAGCATTTGAAACGGGCCACATCTGTGATCTGTTAGGTGTCGCTCAGTCTGCACTTTGTAGAGGTAGAGCCTGACACAGGCACCCTTATGGGCCATGTTGACCGTTCCAAACTTTGCACCACCTCGCCACTTGCCTCGATCTCGTATGCCTCACTCTTCTCATCTCCCCTCATATTCACTAATGTCCCATCCACAGCCTCGGCAATGCCGCTGTCTTTCTTATTGGTGGCCTCACACGCGACGTCACGCCAATCCCTATTTTGCTGCGCTCTGGTGATGTCGTCGTGATATCTGGCCCTGCATGCTGGTGTGCATACCGTGGCGTTCTGCGCATTACTCGAAGGAACATTGCCACTATATCTTGAGGAGGATGCCAATGTGGATAGGGGAATTTGGGTGTGCCGCTAAAGGAGTTGTCACTGTATGCACGAAACATCATGGAAGACACCACTTATTTGTGCAATAAAGTTTAATCTGCAAGTTGGGTATTACAAGTTGGGAGAGCAAAATGGATTCTTAGAGCAGAATCACGTGCGTACCCTAGACTGAAGCCAATAGACAGGCTGTATTGCCAATGTGCTGTCATACATCATGGTAATCAATGTCATGAGCTGAGTGTTCGAGGTAAGGTTCCGTGGGCACACAAAACAGCAAGCGTACGCACCGTCTTCAACCTCTCCCCAGCGCTCAATTTGACTAGTAACCTCCACTTGGGCTACCAGAAATGGTGCAGAGGGGCTAAGCGCGGTTGTCGAAGAAGACTTGGAAGATTGGAGGATGACTTTGAAGCAATTAGTCTTGCTGATGTGCCTCTTGGAGTTGTTGAAGGTGTCGGAGAAGTTGGAGTCGGTCAAGCTGAGTCAGTCGCTGTCAGTGCCAGTAGAACGTCAGGCATAGCATGGAAGTGGGGGTTAGTAGCTTGACGTCAAAGGTGTCATGAGCCCAGGTGAGCAGGGGGTCCCAGTGCTTATTTTGCAGACGCACAAGTGGATCTGGGTAATCCTGATGGAAGCTAGCGTAACATGTAACAAGTGAGAAAGCAGACACACACCAGACTGTATCAGTGTCGAGATAATTAAGTAGGGCTTTGCACACATCCACACATGTTACAGCTTCATTCATCGAGTCTGTTGCGCGCGCTGCAAAAGAAGTCTACTTCTAGATAAGTTCATTACTCAACAGAGAACTGATGCACACATCGTACCATAGGAAGTGTGTAGGACTTGAGCAAACTACGTTGGTTTTCCCACTGTCACAATAAGCATTGTGGAGAGGCGTTTCGAGCAAGGCAAGAGTAAAGGCTTTCCCGGGCGTCTTGAGTGTTGCTTCTGCACTTGTACTACAGATGTGGGTTGACGGAAGTGACATGAATGGGGGTACACACAAGGTTTGTTGCTGTGACTGGCATGCTGGCATCATGAGACAAGGTTGACGTTCATATATTTAAAGTCCAAGTAACTCACTGATATCTGAGATGTCGGGGGATTCCAAGCCTGAGAGTGTGACCCAACGTGAACATGACGATATCCAGCAGGAGTGGTGCATTCAAAGGTTCGATGATTCATTTTCACACACAGCGGGCATCAAGTCGATGCTGAGCAGACTCCAGAAGAGGCTGGGATGGAGGATGGTGATGGGATTCTGGAAGTTGAGCTCATGAATCTGACAGAAGGACCAAGTGCGGAGGTCTTGGTGAGTGACCCGTCGATCCTGTTCGGCCAATCTGCGTTGCATGGGGTTGTTACTTCTGGTTCTGGTCTCATTGTTGAATGTCACACAATGCAACTTTACATGACCTTAATATAGAAGGTTGTGTGATTATATTTCATGAGGCTGCGTAACTCAGCGGTCAGAGCACCAAAGACCCAGCTTGTTCTGGAGGACCTGGGTTCTAATCCCGGGTCCAGGCTTTGCATAGAGAATTTTACATATCGGTAAGACCGGTTCAGACCGATTCCCGGACCGATGGCAACTAGTCCTAACCGGTCTTGGATGGGACCGGTTGAAACCGGTTGATGGACCGGCAACCGGACTGAAATGAACCATTTTTCGGTTTTTAAGTGGTCCGGTCCAGTTATCTAGACATGAGGTGCAACTGCAACCGGTTGCGGTCCGCGGTTGCAGCCCATCATGGTCTAAAAACCAGACCGAACTGGACCTTTAAACACTAATCACATGGACCAGCATATTGGTCTGATCTCCTTCCTATTAAGGAAGGTTGACTTAACAATCACAGCTGTGATTTTCCATTGGTCTGACATGATTGTGATCATGCATAGATAACACAATAGAAACATGTTCACAAATTAATTAGATACATAGGATATACATCTAAGATCTGACATATGATCAAATCACATCATTAAATGAGATAATGAGATAATGCATTCGTTTAATCTAGTATGGCAGATTTTGGTTTGCCATACTTGGCTTCGGGGATCACCTTGTTATGAGCCTGAAGAGAATTTTGGGCGCCCCCTTGTGGGCATGTTTCGGTCTTGTTTCTGTCATGATTATTTGTGATGATTTACTTATGATTACATTTCTGTCTCACCCTTTTTGTTACTAAGGGTCTTACCACCATTCTAGAATGTTTGTATGCCAAAGCAAATGCACCTTCATGAGTTTTAGATTAGTTATTACTGTCTTGATTGCTCATGTAAATTGTCTGGTATTAAACTACATAAAAGGGGCTGTAGAATAGCCCCAAGAAATTATCCTGTTTGAGAAATGTCCCCATCTGTTGCTTCATCACCCTAAAACTCTTGCTCTTGCCACCTTGCTCAACTTTATATTCTCTCTAGGTTATGGGCCCTGCTGTTGCCTATTAAAGTACAATCTTTAACCCAGAAAATTTACACTTACTTTTATTCCGAGCACTACCGATATGAGTGAAGACTTCAAGATGAACATTGCAAAACTAGCTGCAGATGGCTCGAACTGGGTCACATATAGGGACCGCATGTTGTGGGCCCTTGATGTGCGAGGGCTGTCAGAGCACCTTGCAGCGACTTCTGTCACCAAGTCATATATTGACGCTGGGGACATAGGAGGACTGACCCCTGCCAGATGCTGGACTTTAGATGAGGTGTCAGTTAAGCAAATTATTGCTGCGTCCGTTCTGGATACCGTCTTTAACCGCATCAAGGGCAGTACCCACGCAAAGAACATATGGGAAAATTTGAAGGCGATCTTTGAGGGGAGATCTAGAAATTTGTTGATTGACTTGGGGAGGAAGCTTCAGAACATGCGGTGTGGAGAGGATGACAACATACATGTTACAACCCTACTCTTTTTCCTGACCCTGCACACCATGCCTTATTCTTTGCACCATCCTTGATCTCCTCTTTCTCTGGACCACTCTTTGATGCCCTTGGCCTGTTGCCTTGGGACCTTCCTTGATGCCTGTGGCCTGTGTGCCCAGGACCCTACCCTGATTCCTGTGACATTGTTCATAGGACTGACCTCCCATGCCACCATTTACACCTAACCTGCTGGTAGTTATGCTGCTACACTGTTGGATGTATACCACCCTTCCTTGCTGCCTTGGCTTATGCCTTGGCCACTGCTCCTGACCCTGTCCCTGTGCTTGACACCCATAGGAACCCCTGACATTGTCCCTGCCAATCTGACCAGTCCAGACAACTAGACGACTTTGGCTTGTACTTGACCTCTGGCCATGTGATCCCTGGCCATGTGATCCTTGACCATGTGATCCCTGACCATGTGACTTTGGACCATGTGATCCCTGACCCTGATCACAGCATCTTCATCTGATCATTTACCCCTTTCTGATCACATGGCCCATCTGGCTTATCATTCGCTTCTCTGATTCCTGTGGGAGTATTCCCACATCCACCCTGACTCCTGTGGGACCTGTTATCTCCCCATTTACCCCTGACCCTGGTGGGAATCCTCCCACACTGATATGACTCCTGTGGGGCTGTCCCACATGATTATGCTTCTGATAAGGCTTATCCTTATCATGGACTATATTTGACATCTTATCTGCTATTGGATGATAAGGACTCTGACCCTGTTCCTGATTAGCTACAAACCAGATCCCCATACAGTATATAAGACCCTGTAGACAGTTTGTACAACCCTAGATTTGACCTCTTGGGCCTTCAGCCTAGAGATCTTAGACCCCAGAATACATCAGAGCCTTTTCCCTCCTTTTGTGCCTTTGAGATTCCTACAGGGACCCCCATTGCCTCTGGCAATGGGTGTGTGCCCTCCCCTTTGACCCCTCTTTTTCACTCCCTTGAGCTTCAGTCTGTTTGATGTGCTTTTGGCACTGCAGCTGAGCCTGATCCCCACTTAACAGCCCTAGGGGATTAGCTCCCTTTGGCTGACTCGTCCTGTCTCTCTCTGTGCTTGGTTATAGCACCAAACTCTATTCTACTCCGAAGCTTGACAGTAGCCTAGAGCCTAGCCTTATTGTGCTAGGCTCCCGGCTGAGGTAATGGACCCGCACTGACCTGTGCACATCGCACACGAAATGCCCGACTGAGCGTAACAATACAAAATCATTTTGATAAGATCGCTGACTTGCACGAACAACTGGCAGTGATGGGGGAGACCATCAGCGACAACCAGTACACCAACATCCTTATGGCATCCTTACCCCCTTCCTACAATGGCCCTCTCAACTCTATCATGACCACTGCCGACATCATGGGCACCAATATCACACCTACATCCGTCATCCGGCTCATCACCGACAAGTACAACAAGCGCACCTTACGAAACCCAAAGCCAAGTCAAGATGAAGCTTTTACCACAGATGCTCAAAAGAAGAAGAAGAAGCGCGATGTTGAGTGCTTCAATTGCCACAAGAAGGGGCATTTCAAGTCAGAATGCTGGGAAAAAGGTGGCAGCAAAGAAGGTCAAGGACCAAAGAAGAAGAGTGGAGCGTCAGACGGCGCTGCCACAGCAGCTGAGCAGGCAGGAGATGCCGAGGCATGGGCTGCGATTGAAGAGATTGCAGAGGCACAGGGTGATGAAGATTTCACCAAGGATCAAGCAGCTGCGGCGCATGGAGCACACACAGAAAGACAAGCGGAGGCCAAGCTTTATGACTCAGGGGCTTCACACCACATGTCTCCATTCCGAGATCGTTTTGTCACTTATCATCAGATCCCTCCCAGAGCTATTACCACAGCAAACAACCAAGTTTTCTACACTGTCGGCACTGGCGACTTACAAATTGATGTGCTGAATGGAGCTTTGACCACACCAGTCCTGCTGTGAGAGGCACTGCATGCACTGGAGATGGGACTGACCATTGTTTCGATTAGCTGAATTGTCAAAGCCGGCTATTCAGTATCATTCAAGGGTGACTCTTGCTGTGATGATCTGCGGTTTGTGTGATGTTTCGTAACAGCGTGTGATGACATTGTGACCAATATGTCGCATGCGCTGTGATAGCTGCCCCCTCTGAAGTCCCCATTTATTTCATCATTTATTATCTGTAGAGGGCGCAACCCCTCCTTTTCACTCATGTCCTATCATATCTCACTCCAGGGCATAACCCCTGGGATCCAGGACTACTGATCTACTTATCAGAACCCTTTATTTAGCTTATACACTTCTGATGTACCTGTTACTGATGTGCCTCTCTTTGATGTGCCTTCTCAAACATGTATTTAGACTACTAGGTTACAGAGACAGACCCTAAGTCTGTTCTCTTGTATCTAATACAGGTGTATTCAACTTCACAGAACTCCACTTGAACTCCCTAAGTGGCAGCTTAAGGAGCCTTCTCCCCAGTAAGCTCAGCAGGGCATATTGCCGCTGCCTTCGACTTCGTTTCCTGCACGTGCCCCCTCCATATCGTCGTGGGCACTTGAAACTTTGACCCAATTTAGATCTTCTTTGTTAGAACCCGAATCTTGAGCGCGCCCGCATCTTGAGGGCCTTCGGACGTCGAAAACGAGACTGGACACAGCAGGCACCTGGCTGTGACATTAGAACAGACTTATTGACTTTCAGAAAACAGATCACTCACCAAAACGCAGGGAGACGATGACGTGTCCCCTGCCCTGACACTAGACACTATGGCCGCCACTCAATTCCCCTTTGTAATCCCTGCACGGCCTGAAGATAATATCCCACAACATTTGAAACAATCCGCGCGTTGGCTTGAAGTGCGCGAACAAGATGTCCCCTTCTGAGGTTACTGGGTGCTGTATCGACGAACTAATCTTGCTGTAGACTGGTATCATGGAGTCTGGTACCACATCCATCCTAACAACCTAAACCAAATTGAAGCAATCAGAGTTGCACCAGAAGAAACAGGGCTGAACTTACCAGACAACCCCTTCCTCGCACCCATAATTCTCCCATCAGCGCCAACGACGACTTCCCTCTTGGGTCAGAACGTTACCAGTACTATAGCCCCCATGGCAACAATAACAACCAGCATGACCACCACGACTCCAGGACGCACGCGTGGGGCTTCGTTCACACAACCTAGCACAAGCGCAATCAGCCAAAACGCCAGCACAGGACTTACCTTGCCAGGACCAGGCGGACCCCTTGGAGGAAATCCAGGTGGAGGACCACCCAGAGGAGGACCACCCAGTGGAGGACCTGGGGGAGGAGGAGGACCTCAGGGCCCAATCGTACCCCCGGGACCAGGACCACACGCTCCAGGAGGATGCATTGAAGGAGCGCCCCCACTGTTCTTCGAAGGAGACCGATCCACGGCGAAGAGGTGGTTTTCTCAACTTGAGCTACACCTCTTCTTGAACAAACATGCTGCAACTGTCATTGACGAGCAGAGTCGAGTTGCCTATGTACTAGCATTGATGAGAGGACCCAAGGTTGACCGATGGGTCAAAGAACAAACTGACTGGCTTGTCGACATGGCACAAAACAGAATTAGAGTTCAACACCCTTGGAATGTTTTCCGTCAAACCTTCTTTGCCGCATGGTCTGATGTGGCGGCTGGACAAAAGGCATTACAGGTTGTTATGAACCCCGCTGCGTCGTCCTGTTTTCTTTCCCTATCACATGACGCCCCATTTGGCCCTGTTTGTCCCTTTGTTGACCGTGTTATGACCTTCTTTGTGCATATTTGTTCCTTATCTTTGACCGAGGCTGTGCTTATCTCTGACTCATACCTTACACAAGGACTCTTACGTATTTTCCCACCAGGATCACGACTATACCGGATCCATCTACGTATATTCTCATCTGGCCCACTTGATTCCGTTCCCCCTTTGGATAGATTACGACTTCGTTGATACATCGAGTACAACACTCCAATTCAGACTCCGATCTCTATTACGTATATAAGGCCTGCCTAGATAGCCTGTATGCCTTAGACTCGACTTCTTAATCGACTTGGTGCATTACCTTCTGGGTGATCTCTAAAGACCCAACCTCTGAATCGTCTCAGTGCTTCTGGCACTTTTCCACTCACCAATACTAAGGGATTAGCTCCTTGGCATTGACTTCTCACCCGAACTCCGTGTACTTGAAAGACAGTATATGCCTGACTTCGTAGTTTTGCTACGCGACTCATCACACGTTGTGACGAACGCCCGCACCAGGCGTTACACAGGTGCTCGAGAAATTACAAATGAAAGAAGGCAATATTGATGACTATATCGCCAAGTTCTGCGATCTAGCCGTCCGAGCCGGGCTACACCTCGATGACGCCACCGTTTGACAATATTTCTATCGTGGACTACCCACCCGACTAGTATCGACAATGTTGACTCAAGATCAGCCACAGACTCTGGAGGAGGCAGCCGATTCAGCTAGGAGACATCATGCCAACTATGTTTTCATGAAGGGTCTCATTGGTAACAAGAAAGCCACAGATCCATCCCTGCGTGGTAATAAATTCACCTTCTACAAGAAACGAGATCCAAATGCAATGGATGTAGACGCGATCAAAAAGGCAGTCACCTCCGAGGATAAAGAGCGTTACAAAAAGGAAGGCCAATGCTTCAAATGCGGCTGTCGGGGACACTTAGTCTGAGATTGCCCAAATAGAAGCCCACGGCCAACTACAAGCACGCCAGCCCGAACTGCCACTATCACAGAAGTGACTCTGATGACTGCGACGGTACCCACCAGATCAAATGAACCCAAATCCACGATTGACGTCGTCGCGCTCGCAACTGCCTTGAAGACGATGACTGATGATCAACGTCTAGAGCTCCAAAATCAATTCAAGGACAATGAGGATTTTTATATCGCTTGAATGATGCGGCCTTCATTCGAGCATTAGTTTCACATCATGTATTCATTTCACCACTCTGAGCAATGAAAATATCCATCCCTGTATATGGTGTGAAAGAAATGGCCAACATAGAAGCACTTGTTGATAGTGGTGCAACAGAGAACTTCATTAACTATAGAACAGTTGTCAGGTATCGACTCCCAACCAAACGACTCACCATTCCAAAAAAACTACAAAACACAGATGGGACACCAAACGCTACTCGAAACATCGACCAATATGTTGATCTTGACATAATCACAGATGATAAACTTAGATGACATCGGTTATATATCGCCTCTATTGGGACAGATCAAATGATCTTAGGATATCCATGGTTCACCGCTAGTAACCCAGCAATAGACTGGGCACAAGGACGTCTTATGCAGTCCATCCGACTTAATATACCCAAAGAACATGTTAAGCGACTCAATATAGCTCAAGAACTGGCGATTAAAGCGAAGGACAACCTAGAGCGCTCTTGGGACCAGATAGTACCCCAGGAATATCACAGACATCAGAAAGTGTTCAGCGACCAAGAAGCTCAATGATTCCCGGAAGCCAGGCCTTGGGATCATCGGATCGAGCTAAAACCAGAAGCGCCAGCAACGTTGGATTGTAAGATCTACCCCTTAGGACCAGGAGAACAAGACGCGTTAAATAAATTCTTGGAGGAACATTTGCAGAAAGGGTATATCCAGGAGTCTAAGTCCCCTTATGCATCTCCATTCTTCTTTATCAAGAAAAAGGATGGAAAGCTAAGACCAGTTCAGGATTATTGCAAGCTCAATGAGTGGACGATCTGAAATACTTACCCCTTACCATTAATCCCGAACTCATAGATCGAGTCTGTGGCAGTACCTTGTTCACAAAGATGGATGTCCACTGGGGGTATAATAACATCCGCATCTACCCGGAAGATCGATGGAAAGCAGCTTTCAAGACGAATCGCGGCTTGTACAAACCGAACGTCATGTTCTTCGGTTTAACCAACTCCCCAGCTACGTTCCAAACTATGATGAATGCAGAGTTTAGGGATGAACTTAACGAACGAGACAAAACGGGCAGAGCTTGGTTCACTGTCTATATGGATGACATTCTTATTCACACTGATCATGATCTCCGGAACCATCAATCTAAAGTACATCGTGTCTTGGATAAGCTTAACAAATTGGACCTGTATCTCAAGCCAGAAAAATGCGCCTTTGAACAGATGCGCATAGAGTATCTTGGACTCATCCTCGAAGGAAATCAAGTGCATATGGATCCAGTTAAGGTGGAGGGCGTCGCTACATGGAAGGTACCCACCACGGTGAAGGAGGTCCGGTCATTCCTGGGATTTTGTCAGTTCTACTGACGATTCATTCAAGGATTCAGCAAGATCGCAGCCCCATTGAATGCACTTACGAGCGTAAAGAACCCCTGGACGTGGACTGCGACAGAACAAGGAGCATTTGATACCCTCAAGCAAAGAGTTACCTCTAAACCTGTACTAATGCAGCCAGACTTTGAAGAACCCTTCATCGTTGATGCTGATGCCTCGGGATATGCACTAGGAGCGACGCTCAGTCAAAAGGATCAAGAAGGACGACTCCATCCTGTCGCGTACCTATCAAAAACCCTAGATGCGATGCAATGAAACTGGGACATTTATGATCGTGAACTGTTCGCAATCATTATCGCATTTAGATCTTGGCGCCAATACCTCCTGGGTGCCAAGCATAAGGTACAAGTGCGGACCAATCATAATAACCTCCAGTACTTCAAGGAACCACAGAAACTAAACCGCCGGCAAGCCAGATGGCTCCAAGAACTTGCTGACTTTGACTTTACCCTAGAACATGTCCCAGGAAAACTCCACACAGTTGCCGATATGCTCTCACGCTGACCAAATGTGGACCATGGCATAGATGACAATGAAGAGATTACGGTTCTACCAGTGGAACTGTTCATCAAGATGTCGAAATTGGAAAAACAGCCTTTTCCTATTACCCTCCCTGAACAACGCGAAGTCCTTCAACAACATCACGATCACATCCTGGCAGGACACCCAGGCATAGACAAAACCACACAGGGAGTTCAACGCGAGTATGAGGGACACAATCTCAAAGATTTCGTACACGATTACGTCAAAGGCTGCGCTAAATGTCAAGAGAATAAGCCAAAGCTTATGAAGAAAGCGCCAACCTTTCTGCTAGACATACCAGCAATGATCGGCCCATTTCAATACATTGCTATGGATCTAATTACGGATCTCCCATCAACCAGAAAGTATGACGCTGTACTGACTATTGTAGACCAAGGCTGCTCTAAAGCCGCTCGTTTCATACCATGCTCTAAAGACATCACTGGAGAAGGCGTAGCTACCCTATACTACCACCATCTCTTCCCATTCTTTGGAATTCCAAGACGCATCATCTCGGATTGCGATCTGCACTTCACTTCGCACTTCTCACGTGCACTCGCAAAAACACTGCAGATTCAACAAAACTTGTCAACAGCTTTCCACCCCCAAACTGACGGTTCCAGTGAGTGTATGAACCTTTGGCTGGAACAATATCTACGTCTTTGGCTAGGTGATGATCAATATAAATGGCCAGAGTACTTACCTCTAGCCGAGTACGTGCACAACTCGTGGCTGCATGACAAAACAAAACTTTCGCCTCACTCACTCATCCATGGCATACAGTTTGATTGGAAGGCAGAGACTACTGACACAACTGTACCACAGGTTGACAAGCGATTGCGTGATCTCCAAGACACGCGAACACGAGCAGAAGACGCGTTTAGGATAACTAAGGAACAACCAATCCGCCCTCAGTTTGCTGTTGGAACACAAGTATGGTTAGAAGGAAAGCATCTCAAAACACACTTCCCCTCTTCAAAACTAGCCCCTAGACGATACAGACCATTCCGGATTCTCGCCTCCATCTCCCCGGTTGCCTATCGTCTCGCTCTACCAACACACATGAAGATCCATGATGTATTTCACATTGATCTCTTAACGCCTTACCAAGAAACTGATGCCCATGGACCTAACTACACGAGACCCCCACCCGACCTCATCAATCAGGAAGAGGAGTATGAAATAGATGCGATCTTAAATCATCACACACATGGCTGATCGAAAAAGCTACAGTACCTGGTCAGCTGGAAAGGCTACCCAATGAGTGATAACTCATGGGTAGATGAGGCTGATTGTCATGCACTGGACCTACTCAAGTCCTATCACACCTCACTGGCGAGGCACCAGAATCGGCACCACCCTTAAGGAGGGGGTGAATTTCACTGATTTCGTTGTTTCACTGATTTAGACCCTTCAGAGATTTCGCCTTTTCACTGATTTGGACCCTTCAAACCAGTTCCCCATCTCCACCAAATAATCCTCGCCCTGGCTCATACGAAACGCACTATCCGCCTCTTTCAACCCCAAAAGCTACCTAAGTCGATACCCAGAATGACCACTAACCAACAACATCCCTTTCACCTCGCAGACATGGCGATCATCAGACCAACTGTAGAGGCCATCAACGACAC
Organism: Multifurca ochricompacta; assembly: GCA_022496185.1. NCBI lineage: Eukaryota > Fungi > Basidiomycota > Agaricomycetes > Russulales > Russulaceae > Multifurca > Multifurca ochricompacta. The sequence goes on along the minus strand of WTXG01000262.1, from coordinate 11,034 downwards.
TGCCAACCTAGGAGCCCTCAAGTACCCCAACAGTGCCCCCACGCTTCCCCCAACCCCAACCACATCCACTACCGCCACCCACTTCTTGCTTGCCATAGAGGACCAGCCTACCCAGAACCTAACTAACGCGACCACACTAGCCATCCACACTCAGGACTCTGAACTGGAGGCTCATAAAAAAGTACTGACGATGCTTCAAGGAGCTAGAGCGCGACTGGAGGCCGAACTTACTATTGACGAAGGTGAATGCTTAGGAGACATTAGACCAGAACCAGCAGAGCTCGGCCAACTACCAGAAGATGAAACAATAAACCAAGGCGCAGACAATGCAACTTGTTACGACGACCCAGGAGCTCTGTTTGAGCGCAACAATGAGAACTCCCCCTTACATTTCCCCCAACAAATCGCTGACAGCCTGGGACATATGGCCGAAGCCCAGTATATCGCATTCGAATATCGACGCGCAGAACCACGAATCGCCTGTACCATGGGGGCCCATCAGCCGATCTTTCACTTCCCTCTGCATACTCATTCCCACCCCCGGTATGCGCGCGGCGCAAACCCGGTTCTCAGCTACCCTCAATGACGCCTTTTTGAGGCAGATCAAGACTATACACCTCTGGTCAGCTCCGCGCTGGATGAACTTCACGACCCAGGGGCCTGGGCTGAGGTTTCACGCTACCAACATGCCACACAACGACTTGACGAGATACATGGTGAACTAGCTTATTGGCGCCGACAGGCAGACAGAATGACTCAAGACATTCGCAACGCGATCCAGGCGCTGTCTCGAGGTGATGTATACTATCGCCTTTTCCCTTATCTGACCTACACCTATGCTCAGGACCGTCCACTGCGCCCAGATGAGGCGATCCATTTCGCACCTCACCCTGAACTTCGTGCTGTACTCCACGCTGGCGGGATCAGAAGCACTTGACGACCACGACACCACCGTGACCCACGCGTTTCCTCTCGCATTATAGACCTTACCCAAGATGACTAAGCTTGAGGCCAAGCTGAACCATACGAAAGGGGTAATGTGACGATCTGCAGTTTGCGTGACGTTTTGTAACGGCGTGTGACGACATTGTGACCAATATGTCGCATGCGCTGTGATAGCTGCCCCCTCTGAAGTCCCCATTTATTTCATCATTTATTATCTGTAGAGGGCGCAACCCCTCCTTTTCACTCATGTCCTATCATATCTCACTCCAGGGCATAACCCCTGGGATCCAGGACTACTGATCTACTTATCAGAACCCTTTATTTAGCTTATACACTTCTGATGTACCTGTTACTGATGTGCCTCTCTTTGATGTGCCTTCTCAAACATGTATTTAGACTACTAGGTTACAGAGACAGACCCTAAGTCTGTTCTCTTGTATCTAATACAGGTGTATTCGACTTCACAGAACTCCACTTGAACTCCCTAAGTGGCAGCTTAAGGAGCCTTCTCCCCAGTAAGCTCAGCAGGGCATATTGCCACTGCCTTCAACTTCATTTCCTGCATGTGCCCCCTCCATATCGTCGTGGGCACTTGAAACTTTGACCCAATTTAGATCTTCTTTGTTAGAACCCGAATCTTGAGCGCGCCCGCATCTTGAGGGCCTTTGGATGTCGAAAACGAGACTGGACACAGCAGGCACCTGGCTGTGACACTTGCAATATTAAGAAACAAGGAGGCCATACAGTTGGCAAGATCCCAGCTAGCACTAATGGGCTCTACAAAGTTGAGTGTGCCTATGAGGCAAGCATTGCATCAGAACGTGTCAATATTCTCATGCTCCACAGGCGACTTGGCCATATTTTGGTGGATGCCATCTGCTCTCTTATTCGCAACAATGCAGTCACTGGGCTGCAGCTAATAGATGACAATTTTTCCCCTTTTGTCTGTGAATCATGTGAGTATGCAAAAGCGACATGCAAGGCTATCTGCAAGGAGTGAGCAACCCCTCTGGCAGACACTTTTGGCTCAGAGATTCACACCGATGTCTGGGGCCCTTCACCACTGAACAGTCTAGGAGGCCGCAAGTATTATGTCACTTTCACTGACGACTACACTTGCTTCACTAAGATCGACCTCTTGCATACTAAGGACCAGGCTTTCCTGGCTTACAAGGCTTTTGTGGCATGGGCTAACACACAGCACGGCGCGCACATCAAGCGACTCAGGTCTGACCGTGGTGGGGAATACACCAGCGGTGCCTTCACGAAGTTCCTGCAAGAGCAAGGGACTGAGAGGCGACTTACTACACATGACACACCGCAGCACAATGGCGTTGCAGAGTCACTAAATTGACGACTTCTCGAACATGTGCATGCCATCCTCCACCACTCTGGACTGCCGAAGAACTTGTGGGGGGAGGCAATTCACTTTGCCATGTGGTTGAAGAACCGCACATCCACCAAGGCACTAGGTAATGTCACGCCATTTGAGCGCCTGTACAAGATGAAGCCTGACTTAGGAGGAGTGCCCGAGTGGGGACAGCGTGTGTGGGTTCACAGCAATTCTGGCACAAAACTCGATGCATGGGCTATTGAGGCCCAATGGGTAGGCTATGACGCTGACAGCATGCACGCTCACCGTGTATACTGGCCACACAAGAATAGGGTTTCTGTAGAATGGAACATCAAGTTTGTGCCAAGTACAATAACCATTCACTCACCCATTCCTAGCTATGCACCTGCCACCACACCAGTTGTCACGCAGCAACCAATAGTGGCATGACCTGTGACACCTGTCAAGGCCAAAATGCAACAACCTCCACCCACTACCAACAGCGGCGAAGAAGAGAAGCCCGATGAAGAAGAGCCTGACATTTGGACGACCCCTTTGCCAGCCCCGCAGTTCATACTGCCTAAGCAGACACCGACACCACCAGGTGCGCTGAAGAAACTCAAGCCTACAGAGCTGACGCACACATCTATGTGACTCACAAAACTGGCTGAGCAGAAATGCACTGGGACTTCAGGAGCTACCCCAACTGGCAGCAAGAACACCACACCTTGCTTTCAGGGGATGCACCCCAATTACAAGGGGGATCTTGCATCTGCTGCTGACAGTATCACAGATGACTTTGTTTACCATGCAGGGTTCGATGACATTATTGCCATGGCAATACAGGACACTCAAGGCGACCCAAAAACACTTAAAGAAGCACAGGTGCAATTGGACTGGCCTCAATGGAAAGAAGCCATGGACAGTGAAATCGTGACACTGCAGAAGGCTGGGACGTGGAGCATGGTTCCACACCCATTGAGCAAGAACATAGTTGGGTTGAAGTGGGTCTATCAGATCAAGTGCAAGGCAGATGGCAGTGTCGACAAGTATAAGGCTCGACTTGTGGCGCGAAGTTTCACTCAAATTTATGGCATTGACTACTTTGACACATTCTCGCCTGTTGCCAAGCTTGCCAGCTTCTGAGCAATTCTTGCCATCGCTGCGCGCAACAATTGGGAGATAGAGTCTTTTGACTTCAATGGCATGTACCTCAATGGTCAGTTAGATGATGACAAGGAAATTTACATGCAGCTGCCCCTGGGTTATGAGATTCAGGGGGAGGATTCGGTATTGCGACTGCAGAAGTCCCTTTATGGACTAAAGCAGGCTGGTTGAAAGTGGTATGATACTCTTTTGCACACCTTGACTGAACTTGGTTTCCACATTAGCCAAGCAGACCCAGGAGTTTTCCTTGCACAAATCGATGAGCAAATACTCATCTTGGCAATACACATCGACGACTGTGCTTTCACCAGTAGCTTGGGCGAGCTGATCGCCCAGTACAAAGACAAGATCAATGCTCACTATGCTCTTACTGACCTGGGACCGATTCACTGGCTCTTGGGCATCAAAGTTACACGCGATTGCTCTGCATGCACCATTTCCCTTTCCCAAACATCTTATATCGACTCAATTATCACATGATTCGCACTTCAAGATGCAAAAGCATGTGATACTCCTATGGTGCCAGGAGTAATGTATTCCCATAATGATTGTCCCAGGGACACCACTGAAGCTGCGCAAATGCAAAAAATGCCATACCGCGAGGCCATAGGGAGCCTCATGTATGCCTCCATTGCCACTCGCCCTGACATCACATTTGCAGTTTCGATGCTTTCACAATTCCTTGAGAATCCAGGGCAGGCACATTGGGAGGGAGCAAAACACATTTTCTGGTACTTGGCTGGTACCAAGGCATATGAGCTAACCTATGGTGGCAAGCATCATGATCTAGTAGGGTACACCGATGCTGATGGTGCTTCGCAAGAGCACAGGTGTGCCATCTCAGGGCACATTTTCCTCATAGATGGCGGTGCGATTTCTTGGAGCTCCCACAAACAGGAGCTCATCACACTATTGACAGCAGAGGCCAAGTACATTGCCATGACTCATGCGGCAAAGGAGGCTATTTGGCTTCACAAGCTCATCCATGAGCTGTTCCCTTCACTTGCTGCCCCGACCACACTGTACTGCAACAACCAGGCTGTGCTCAAGCTCGCTGTTGATGAAAACTATCATGCACAGACCAAGCACATTGACATATGGTACCACTTCATTTGACATGTCATAGCAAGTGGTGCACTCAACGTTGTCTACTGTCCAACAGACAATATGACGGCTGACATACTAACAAAAGCTCTTCCCAGGTGGAAGGTAATTTTTCACATCTCTGCCCTGGGATTATGTTGCATTTGAGGGGGAGTGGCGGATTTTGGTTTGCCATACTTAGCTTCGGGGATCACCTTGTTATGAGCCTGAAGAGAATTTTGGGCGCCCCCTTGTGGGCATGTTTCGGTCTTGTTTCTGTCATGATTATTTGTGATGATTTACTTATGATTACATTTCTGTCTCACCCTTTTTGTTACTAAGGGTCTTACCACCATTCTAGAATGTTTGTATGCCAAAGCAAATGCACCTTCATGAGTTTTAGATTAGTTATTACTGTCTTGATTGCTCATGTAAATTGTCTGGTATTAAACTACATAAAAGGGGCTGTAGAATAGCCCCAAGAAATTATCCTGTTCGAGAAATGTCCCCATCTGTTGCTTCATCGCCCTAAAACTCTTGCTCTTGCCACCTCACTCAACTTTATATTCTCTCTATAGTAGCTATTATAGTACATAGAATGTATATAAAAGCCACTGTATAACTACTGTAATAAAGTAGTTGCTATCGCTCTATTGAAAGCATCTAAGCCTCACAGCTAACAAGGTGAGATAAGATAGTAGTAAAGTAGTATCTAAAGTACAAGCCTGCATCATGCCTGTTCCACAAAATGAAATAAAATAATAATGTAAATAAAGAATCAAATTAATCTTCTGAACATAAATCAGCATTTGTTGAGGGATCCTGAGTAGCCACAAATGAATGCATTGTATCCAAGTGTGTATCTCCTTGACCGGGATTGTAATGCTCAGCGGGGCATTGCTGTGCGACGTTGTTACAGTCTCTACCGTCCAACCCCATTTTCTTCACCCTCTCCAATGACAACCCTTCTTTACCACCCACACTACATTTCCTGATCACATCTCCGTCCTGGGACCCATCCCAGGCTCTGCTTCCATCCCCATGACCCCCTTTGTACTTGTTGACTCACTGTTTGCTTGTGATTGACCCTTATCTCGTTATCCTTTATCTCTTTATCTTTACGACCGGACACTTACTTAATACCCTATCAGAAGCCAGGCTTTACACCCTCTGCTTCCGTATATTCGGGCCCACTTGACTCCGCACCCTTATCTCGTAGATGCCCACTGAGTTACGTATATAAGTCTGCTGTAGCTACCTTGTAGACCTCAGACTTGACTTGTTCAATACATCGGTGCTTATCTTCTGGATATCCCCTTTGATCTTTGACTCATTCTATCTCAGTGCTTCTGGCACTCTTCCACTTAACATCGTCCTAGGGAACAGCCCCTTAGACTTTGACTCATCTCACGTGAACTCCAAGAAGTCCTATTGACTTCTTATCTGAACCCACAAAGTAATGCTGTCACACAAGTCATGTGGAATGTCCTGCACCAGGCGTAACATCAAGTTGAGTCTCTCATTGTGGCTTCCAGCCGCAGTCAGACCTTATTTTGAGAAGAACTCATTGAATGCAGAGATGAGCATAATCTTTCACAACAAGTACTTGGCTCTGCCACCTGGAAAGATTTTGAGTCCAAGTTTGGATACTACATCTATCACGACGGAAGATACCAACCGGTAGAGTATGACAACGAGAAGAGAGTTTGGTATCGTATCCGATATTCAGACAGCCAACACTCTTGGGTCACTACAGGACCCGCCCCACCTGAATTTGGATTAGGGCCGTGGAGAGAAAATCCCCCAGCCATTGTCACGGACTCTGAACCAGAAGAGTACGTAGAAGAACACAGCAAAGAAGCACTGGTATTAGCATCAACTACAACCCCAGTTGCACCAGCAGTTGTCACGATCAGAGCCCCTGCTTTGACAACTCCCCAGATATCCACACAGTCCACCAGTACAACTACACCAACTCGACAAAAGATGTCCACTATCGCTGCCCAGCTCCCAGACCCAGCACCTCCGCCACCACCACCACCACTGCCAGTCATGCTACCACCAAACATTCCCCCACCCTCAGGATGACTGTCAGGTGTACTGCCCCAGACGTTTACCGGGGACTGATCACAAAGCAAGAAGTTTATGTTGGAGTTCACGACATTCAAAAACTTCAACCATGACATGCCCCAGATTATCAATCCCTTCCAATGTGCCAATCTCTTCCTGTCATTAATTCGAGGAGAAGCAGTGGATGACTGGACTATGGAGCAGCTGGAATGGCTGAACAAACAGATTGAGAGTGGGCGACGCACCACTAGTGAGGGGCTTTGGGAAACCATTGCCCAGCGGTTCAAGGATGCATTTACGGATGGGCAAGCAAAGCAGAAAGCTGCCTGAGAACTCAAGTCTCTAAAGATGGACAAAGGAGACTTGGACACCTATGTGGCAAAGTTCAGAAGTCTGGCTAATCAAGCTGGATACGACACAGATGAAGAGGCGACATTGGACCTCTTTTCCCAGGGACTACCCAACCCACTAGTCAAAAATATTATCCAATTCCACCACCCCAATGATTGGGATACATGGGTTGATGCTGCTCGATGACAGCAGCAAGATTACCTCGACTTCCAGACGCGCTTTGGAGTTGATACCAAGAAGGGAAAAACCCGCAATCAGTGGAAGGCGGCTTTTGGGATTAAGCCTACGCATACCACCCAGAGGGATCCAAATGCCATGGACACTTTGGCGGATAGGACCAGAGCACGAGCGGCACTCACCGAAGAAGAAAGACAAACATTAATGAAAGAAGGAAGATGCTTTCGCTGCAAGGCGCAGGGGCATATGTCGAGAGAATGCCCTAAGAAGGGGGTACAGGTGGCTGAAGCTATGGTCACACCTGTCCGAAACAACCCACCAACCATCGACAAAAAGACGCCGACAAAAGAAGAAAAGGCACAGGAAATATGGAGCAACATGATGAAGGAGAGCGAAGAAGTGCGGGCCCTCTTAGTCGAGAAGGCATTTGTGAAAAAGGATTTTTAATTGGCTCTACCCCATCGGCCTGGGTGCGAGCATTACATGTAACCTCTGTGTATACTAGTCGCTTCAAATCTTTGAAAATACCAGTACACTTTGAAACTACACAGAAGATGGCCAATAGAGATATCCTGATAGACTCAGGAGCCACCGATAATTTTATCAGCCCACAAATGACAAGAACCATGGGCTTGGGGATGCAGGAACTCCCCCAGGAAAAGAACATCTGGAACATTGACGGGACAGCCAACCGAGCTGGAAAGATTAGACATTATACGGATCTCCAGGTTCAAGTAGGAGAAAAGATAAAAAACATTCGCTTCCTTGTCACCAACCTAGGGGAGGAAGACTTGATCCTCGGGTATCCATGGCTAGCAGCTTTTGAGCCAAAAATTAACTGGAGCGACGTGACCATGGACAAGGAATCTTACCCCATTCTCATCACTTCACTAGGGTATGACTATGCAGCCCGACAGTTGGCTAGACATGGAGTTGCAGAAGAAAGAGAGTCGAAAGAAGAAGACCCGGGCTACTGTTATGCTACGAAGGCATCAGAACTCACCCAGAAGGCAGTGGAAGGGCATTCAGAAAGGACCTTCAAGGAAGTAGTACCAGAAGCATACCACCGACACTGGAAGGTATTCTCAGAAGAGGAATCACAACATTTCCCACCTACGTGACCATGGGATCACGCCATCGAATTTGCACCTGATACCCCATCAGCAATCAACTGCAAAATCTACCCATTGTCACAGGCAGAACAAACGGCACTCACAGCATTCCTTGAAGAGCATCTTGCAAAGGGCTACATCCGCCCGTCGAAATCACCATACGCATCACCTTTCTTCTTTATCAAGAAGAAAGATGGCAAACTTCGACCTGTTCAGGACTACCAATGGATAAATGCCCATACAATAAAGAACACCTACCCTCTTCCACTTATCTCAGAACTCATTGACACCATGCAGGATAAATCCCTGTTTTCCAAAATGGACATCCGGTGGGGTACAACAATGTCAGGATTAAGGAGGGAGACCAATGTAAAGTGGCTTTTAAAACCAACCAAGGGCTCTTTGAACCAAACATCATGTTTTTGGCCTTACCAACTTGCCTGCTACCTTTCAATCTATGATGAATCACATTTTCCGCGACCTCATCCTTACAGGCGAGGTGGTAGTATACATGGACGACATCCTGGTAGCCACCACAAATGATCTGATCCATCACAAGAATGGGTCCACCAAGTATTGGACATTCTATGCGAACATGACCTGTACCTCAAACCAGCCAAATGCTCGTTTGAACAATGGAGTGTCGAATACTTGGGAGTCATCCTGGAAGGGGGACATGTGCGAATGGACCCAGTGAAAGTACAAGGAATCTGGGAGTGGCTGGTACCCACATGTGTCAAGGATGTGCGATCCTTCATTGGGTTCTGTAATTTCTACCGACGATTTGTACGGGGATTTTTGGGGTCCCCAACCCCTGAACGGACTACTGAAGAAGGATATACCTTGGCATTGGGGACGAGAACAGCAGCGAGCCTTTGAACAAATTCGAGATATCATAGGCTTGGAGCCTGTCCTCCTTCAGCTGGACTTAGGAAAACCCTTTGAACTCGAAGTAGATGCATCTCACTTTGCCAAGGCGCTGTACTAAATCAATGAGATGCGACAGGGTTACTTCACCCAGTCGCCTTCTACTCCGAAACATTTTCATCTGCGGAATGAAATTATGACATTTGGGACAGGAATGCTTGCCATTGTAAAAGCACTACGACATTGGCGACCATATCTAGCAGGGACCCCTCACAAGACCATCATTCACACTGACCATTCCAATCTTCTTTATTGGAAAGAACCCCACAAGATCAGTCAAGGGTCGCCGTGAAGTCCTAGAACTGGAAGAGTACAACTTCGTATTGAAACATATTGCAGGAAGTCGCAATGCACACGCAGACCCTTGTCGCACGACCTGATTTGGACAGTGGGGAGGAGGACAACAATGATATCACGTACTTCCCGAAGAGGTCTTCAAAGCAGCTGTTGTCAGCCTTCATGACATGGACTTATGGGCCCAAGTGTCGCAAAACATGAACCAGCAGCTATGCCAATCATGGGCAGATGCACATAACCTGAAAAAGATTGATGGCCTTTGGTGGAAGGATGGGGATCGCTCGTTGTCACCGGTGGCGACAACATTAAGAGGGGGGTGATCCATTTTCACCACGACCTCCCCTCTGCAGGCACCCAGGCATTGCCAATACATACACTCTTGCCAAACGAGACTACTGGTGGCCAACATGAAGAAAGACGTGGAAACTATGTGAAAGGGTGCACGGACTGCCAAGCCAACAAAGTAAACACACACCCGCACCCACCAGCACCATTCCCAATCACGCCAACAGCCTCCTTGCTGTTCCAGACCATTGCTATGGACTTCATCATCAAACTCCCCACCTCCAAGGGCTTTGATTCCATTTTGACCATCATGGACCACGACTGCTCCAAGGCAGCGCTGTTTATACCCTGCAACGAGTCTATACAGCAGAAGGAGTCGCCAAACTTACCTAGATCATGTCTACAGACACTATGGTCTTCCTGAAAAGATCATTTCGGACCATGACCCATGGTTCACCTCCACATTTGCTAGAGCACTTTGCAAGGTTCTGGATGTAAAGCAGAATATCTTGACAGCTTACCATCCACAGACGGATGGGCAATCAGAAGGACAAACCAATGGCTAGAACAATATCTTCGGTTCTGGTGCAACGGATGACAGGATGACTGGGCAGACTGGCTGGCAACTGCGGAATTTGCGCATAATTCATGGCCCAATAACACTATGAAAACCTCCCCATTCTCCCTCATCATGGGGTGGACACCATGAACTACCTGGGCCAATAAACCCACAAATGTCCCATCAGCTGCGCAGCGATCGGCCAATGGGACGAGATCAGCAATCGGCCAATGAGAACTTGTTGAAGGTGCAAAGGACCCTGTCGGAGAAGCCCTCGACATTCACACCCTATCAGACCAATGACTTGGTGTGGTTAGAAGGGAAGACATTCATACGTCACACCCGACGGCGAAATTGGCACCCCGACGACATGGACCCTTCAAGATAACAAGGAAGCTGTCAGATGTGTCATACGAACTGGAGCTTCCATCCACATGGAAAATTCATCTGGTCTTCCATGCCTGACTCCTGACACCTTACAAAGAGACACCCCTGCATGGGGAAAACTTTCCAAGGCCTCCCCAGAACTGATTGATGGGAAGCGGAATGGGAAGTGGAGCAAGTTCTAGACTCCATGCATAAGGCCGAGGGCGCAAATTGCATTACCTTATCAAGTGGAAAGGATTCCCAGACTCTGACACTCGTGGGAACCAGCTGGGATATCTTTGCCCCAGTCCTTATCTTGGAGTTCCACACCTGACATCCAGAAGCACCTAGAAACAATTAAA
>WTXG01000261.1:0-49354 GCA_022496185.1 Multifurca ochricompacta | reverse complement strand
GCGGCCTTCCACTGGTCACGGGTTTTTCCCTTCTTCGTGTCGACTCCAAAGCGTGTTTGGAAGTCCAAATAGTCCTGCTGCTGTCGTCGAGCAGCATCAACCCACGTGTCCCAGTCATTAGGGTGGTGGAACTGGATGATATTTTTCACCAGTGGGTTGGGCAACCCCTGGGAGAAAAGGTCCAATGTGGCCTCTTCGTCGGTGTCGTAGCCGGCTCTGTTGGCCAAGCTTCTAAACTTGGCTACATAAGCATCAAGCTCTCCTTTCTCCATCCTGAGGGACTTAAGCTCTCGAGCAGCCTTCTGCTTGGCCTGCCCATCCGTAAATGCATCTTTAAATCGCTGGGCAATGGTTTCCCAAAGCCCCTCACTAGTGGTGCGACGGCCACTTTCAATTTGTTCGTTCAGCCATTCCAGCTGTTCCATGGTCCAATCGTCCACAGCCTCCCCTCGGATCAGAGAGAGGAAGAGGTTTGCACGTTGGAAGGGGTTAATGATCTGGGGGATGTCATGGTCGAAGTTTTTAAAGGTCGTGAACTCCAGCATAAATTTCTTGCTTTGTGACCGTTCCCCAGTGAACGTTTGGGGTAGTACTCCTGACAGCCGCCCCGATGGTGGGGGAATGTTGGGTGGGAGCATGGCTGGCGGGGGTGCCGGTACTGGGTCTGGGAGTTGGGCAGTGATGGTAGACATATTCTGGTGAAATGGGGTGACGGTGTCAGTGGATTGTATTGAAATCTGGGGAGTTGTCAAAGCAGGGGCTCTGGACGTGACAACTGCGGGTGCAACTGGGGTTGTAGTCGACGCTAATACCAGTGCTTCTTCACTATGTTCTTCTACGTACTCTTCTGGTTCAGAGTCCGTAACGATGGCCGGGGGATTCTCCCTCCACGGCCCTAATCCAAATTCAGGTGGGGCGGGTCCTGTAGTGACCCAAGAGTGTCGGCTGTCCGAATATCGGATACGATACCAAACTCTCTTTTCGTCATCGTATTCTACCGGTTGGTATCTTCCGTCGTGATAGACGTAGTATCCAAACTCGGACTCAAAGTCTTTCCAGGTGGCAGAGCCAAGTACTTGCTGTGAAAGATTATTCTCGTCTCTGCATTCGATGAGTTCTTCCCGGAAGAGGGTCTGACTGCGGCTGGAAGCCACTGTGAGAGACTCGACTTGATGTTACGTCCGGTGTGAGACATTCTGCACGACTTGTGCGACAGCTTCGTTCGTGTATTCAGATAAGAGGTCAATAGGACCTCTTGGAGTTCGAATGAGTGAGTCAACGTCAAAGGGGCTGTTCCCTAGTGACGATGTTGAGCGGAAAGTGCCAAAAGCACTGAGACGATCGAGTTCAAAGGTTTCAAGGGGAAGTCCAGAAGACAAACACCGATGTATTCAATAAGTCGAGTCTGAGGTCTACATGGTAGCTACAGCGGACTTATATATGTAATTGAATGAGCGTCTAAAGATAAGAACTACGGAGTCAAGTGGGCCCAAATAGCCGAAAGCGGAGGGCGTAGAGCCTGGCTTCCACTGATAGGGAATTAAGTAAGTGTCCGGTCGTATGATAAGAAGATAAACGATAAGCAGAGATAGGGGCAACCAAAGACATATAAACAAGTGAATCACGGGGACGGGTGAAGAGCACATGACGGGTCCCACGATGGAGACGTGATCTGGTAGTGGAGAGTGGGCGGCAGGGAAGGGTTGTCGTTAGGTAGGAAAAAGAATACGGGCAAGGATGGGGTTCGTAACACTTTGGACCATGTGATCCCTGACCCTGATCACAGCATCTTCATCTGATCATTTACCCCTCTCTGATCACATGGCCCATCTGGCTTATCATTTGCTTCTCTGATTCCTGTGGGAGTATTCCCACATCCACCCTGACTCCTGTGGGACCTGTTATCTCCCCATTTACCCCTGACCCTGGTGGGAATCCTCCCACACTGATATGACTCCTGTGGGGCTGTCCCACATGATTATGCTTCTGATAAGGCTTATCCTTATCATGGACTATATTTGACATCTTATCTGCTATTGGATGATAAGGACTCTGACCCTGTTCCTGATTAGCTACAAACCAGATCCCCATACAGTATATAAGACCCTGTAGACAGTTTGTACAACCCTAGATTTGACCTCTTGGGCCTTCAGCCTAGAGATCTTAGACCCCAATACATCAGAAGCCTTTTCCCCCTTTTTGCATCCTTAAGATCCCTGCAGGGACCCCCATTGCCTCTGGCAATGGGTGTGTACCCTTCCCTTTGAACCCCTCTGCCATTCCCTAGGGCTCCAGTGTGCTTGGTGTGCTTCTGGCACAGCAACTGGGCCCTGTCCCCACTTAACAGCCTTAGGGGATTAGCTCCCTTTGGCTGGCTCATCCTGTCTCCCTCTGTGCTTGATTATAGCACCAAACCTTAACCAATTCCAAAGCTAGACAGTGCCCAGAGTCTAGCCTTATTGTGCTAGGCTCATGGCTGAGGTAATGGACCTGTGCCAACCCGTGCACACCGCACAGAACGCTCCGCTGAGCATAACAAATATAATATATTAATGAGACATACCAGTCAAGCTCAATGAGGGGAAAGGCAGTATCAGTGGGTCCTCCAGCATCTTGAGAGGACCCCTTACTTGTGTGATAATAGTATTGCAATTGGTCAATTATTTGTTCCCAATGTTTGCTGTCAACTCTATTTGTAGTGCCAACCCATTCTCACACCTTTCTGCCCCAAGGATCTTCAATAAAACTGGGTCCCTTGACACCATCCCTGAACAATGTTAGCCCTTGCTCAACTGCAGCTGTTACCAATGCCAGTGTCACAGCCAGGTGTCGACTGTGTCTAGTTGTGTTTTTGGTGTCTGAAGGCTCTCAAGGTATGCGGCGCACTCAAGATTCAAGGTCCAACTAAGAAGACCTGGTTCAGTTCAAGATTCCAAGCACCCACAATGTACAGGAGGGGGCATGTGCAGGGAACAAAGTTGAGAGCAGCAGCAATCAGCCCTGCAGAGTTTCTGAGGAGGAAGGCTCCTTAAGCTGCCACTTAGGGAGTTCAAGCAGATCTTTGTGAAGTCGAATACACCTGTATTAGATACAAGAGAACAGACTTAAGGTCTGTGTCACGGCTCTATTTTATTTTTCCTTTTCTTTTCCCCTTTTTGGATCACATGACTGTGGGAAGATTACCCAGCAGTCTCAACATGTGATCATGGGAATGTAGTTGTGACATGGATCATGTGACCGAGTCACATGTAATAGTCACATGCTGCTTAGTCAGCACAAGAGCCACTCAACAATAACAAGTCAATTCTCTATTGTGTTTACCACAATAAGCAGAGGCCCCACAGTCTAGATGGTTCTAGACCAAGTGGAGCTGCTATCAAGATAAGAGGAGTCCAGCCTAGAAGGTTCTAGGTAAGTGGAGCTCTAGATAAGGGCCCAGATTGGGCCATGGCCAATTATAGCACAGTTTCACATGTATCAGTAGATAGATGTGTTCCAGACCTAAGGGCTAGACTACATATCAGTCATCTACTCCACAGTGACATCATGATGATGTCATAATGTGGGAGTATGATCAGTCAGCAGAGTAAAGCAGCTTACGAATCACAAAGATAAGGCTCAGTCAGCAATACAGCTGACTGATACTTGCTGATTCTTGCTTACACTTACTGCTTACCTTGTTACACTGAGAAATGTATATAAGACCCCCTGTAACAGCCTGTAGCCCCCATCTTGTCCTCTTGGGGCTGCAGGTGAGTAACTGTCTACATGAGTTTGATACATAGTGCTAATGGTATACTGCCTCCCTGTGTGACATGATCCTTTGGATCTTGTCCTCTTGGGGCTGCAGTTTCTTTGGGTTTCAGATGCTGTCATCATGGTTGCATAAACCACAGTGGTTGACACAGGTCCCCATCATTACTTAATGCATGACATTTGCCTCCACAGTACACCCAATGACCTAGGTCACCTTTCTTTGCCCTTCCTGTTTCTAAGTGTACACAGAGCTTCACCTGTTACAGTCTGTCTCTACAATCTAAGTAGCTTAAATACAGCTTTGGGAAGGCACATCAAAGAGGGCACATCAGAAGATCTAAACTAAACAGAAGGTTCTAATAAGTATCCCTGGTAGTCATGGACTCTAGGGGTTATGCCCTGGAGTGAGATAGAATAGGATTAGAAACAAAGGAGGGGTTGTGCCCTCAGCAAGGAAAATATAAAAAAGGGACTGGGAATAGAGATCAGAGCACATGCAACATACTTGTCACACCCATGTCACAAGTCGTTATGGGCAGTCACGCAAGTTGAAAACATGTGTGAGTGTGTGAACCAAAGAAACGTCATGTTCTTGTCATGAACAATGTCACAAACCTTCACACCTGTCACATCACCCCCTCTGTATTGTCCAGCTTGGCCTCAAGCTGAGTCATCCTGTGTAAGATCAATGATTTGAGGGAGAATGTGCAGGCCACAATGTCATTGAGGGCATCTGGAACTGCCAACACTGCCTGCTTGGAGCACTATTCAAAGGTCTGGGTTGGGTGCAAATTGAATCACTTCTTCTGGGCTCATAGGGCAGTCCCAAGCATAAGTGTAGGTTAGATAAGGAAAGAGGCGATGGTACATGTTGCCATGGGACAGTGCATGAACTGTGTTTCAAATGTCATGGTTAACTTGCTCTGCCTGTCATTGCCAGTGTGCCATTTCACTATGGATCATATTGAGTCATTGTGTGGCATACCAGTAATGCAAGACTTCTGCCCAGGCCCTGGGATCACAAAGGTTGTCCAGTGTGAAGTTGATCAGTGGAGTGAAGCTTTGGTCTGCTTCAAAAAGACATTGTTGTAGGGTGTTGAGGATTGGGTTAGTGCTGTGCCTGTATCAAGGATAGTGACAAGTGTGTAATGGAAAATAGAAGATGGGGTGGTGTGCTCCCATGGTGCAAGTGATTCAGGGGTCAGCATGTCAATACTGTAATGCCTGGTGTGGGTGTTCAGCATGACATGTGACAAAGTTGCATAGCAAAACTACAAAGTCAAGTGTACACTGTCTTTCAAGTGCATGGAGGTTGGATGAGAAGTCAGCACCAAGGAGCTATTCCCTTAGTACCAATGAGTGGAAGAGTACCAGAAGCACTGAGATGATTCAAGAGTTGGGTCTTAGAGATCACCCAGAAGGTAATGCACCAAGTTGATTAAGAAGTTGAGTCTAAGGCATACAGGGCTATCTAGGCAGGCCTTATATATGTAATAGAGATCAGAGTCTGAATTGGAGTAATGTACTCAATGTATCAACAAAGTCATAATATAGTCAAATGGGGAAATGGAGCAAAGGTGGGTCAGATGAGAATATACCAAGATGTATTTGGTATAGTTGTGATTCTTGTGGGAAAATATGTAAGAGTCCTGATGTAAAGTATGAGTCATAGATAAGCACAGCCTCCAGTCAAAGATAAGGAACAAATAAGTGCAAAGAAGATGTAAACATGATCAATGGGGGCCAAATGGGGTCAAACAGCAAGTCACAGGGCACGAATGGGAAGAAAAGATGACATAGCAGGGTTTGTAACATTACCCCCTCTCTAAGTCCTAGCAGAGCCAGCTAGATTGGCATACTGTCATCATCCTGGACCAAGGACAGGTAGTTGTCAGCTACAGTGTAGTGGTCAGCATTGTAGTTCTCCTTGTCTTCATCTGTGGGGCAAATGTGTGTTCATAGAAAACCATAGGGCCCTCTCTTCCCACATTGAAAGCAACCATCATAAATGTGACAGTTGATTTCTTGGTGGCCAGTGTTGTGGGTAAGGCACTTGCCACACCATCTGGACAGGTTGGTGACATTGGGGACCTGTGTAAGTCATTGGAATAGACACTGATGGCTCCAGTGTGAAGTACTCTGGCAATGCTGACATCATTTCTTGGTGGTAGGGCAGCACCAACTAAGGTGGTACTTGCTGTTGCAATGCCAGCAAAGCTTACCATCAGGGTTTTCATGGAGTTGTGGCATTTCAAGACAACTTGGATTAAGCCAGGGTGCAAGGTTGAGGCAGCGACAGGGGAGAGGTCAGGCAAAAATGTCAGCATACCATTCTGATATGATTTGATATGCCTCTCCTAACTCCAATTGTGTCCTAATGGATGCCAGGTGCTGTTTGATATCAAAAACCCCTTGGTTGAGTCTCACCATCTGTCACTTGTAATCACAGCACTGCATCTCCAAGTTGTCCCTGAGTGCCTGGAACTTTTGTAGCCATGTGACTTTGGTGGATAGTCACAGCATACATAAGTCTCAGAGTACCTCATTGATAGCAAAGGCACGAGGGTTGCCAGCCAACAGATGTTGCAAATGTTCTGGCCCTAGGACATAATGGAGCTGGTTGACTGTCTTTTCCTCCAAATAGATGGGAGCTCCATAAAGTTAGGTGTGACACTGTGTTGAACATTGATCAGGAGCTAGCCTCCCAAGTCAAGATGTACCAAGTTCAAGTCAAGACTCCAAGCTTTTAGCTGAGTCAAGTCAGTTCAAGCCCACAACAAAGTCGATAGGGCACATGCAAGAGTTGAAGTCAATGGCAGAGACACTCAGTCCTGCAACAAGTTCAATAGGGTCAAAGGCTCTCCAAGTTGCATCTTGGAGAGTTCAAGTGGGGTTCTTTACAGAGAGAGTTCAAAGAAGTCTAGGGCACCTTGGATTGAACACAAGAGAACAGACTTAGGTCTGTCTCTTCTACTGTACTGTGCTTTAAATACAGGTAGATCTAGCTATGTCATAGTAAATGGAAGATTCTAGTACTATGATGTATTATCTAGTGGTTGCACAATAGAACTGGCTAGAACTAAGGAGAACATGGAGGGGTTGAGCCCTCAGTAAGCAAACAGTAGGTAGTGTTTCAGAACAACAAGTCTGTCTCAGTCATCAGTCAGCCAGGTCACCTTTGTCAGTCTGGATTTCGTCACACCTCCTTTCTCCAAACATCCTGCAACATCCATACCTTTGTTGGTGTAGTAAATATATTTGGCCACCTCTGTTGTACCGTCATTTCTGGATGTTAGGATCATGAGTGGGAAGTAGAACTGGGACTCAGGGTTGTTCAGAAAAAAAGGGGAATTTGGGGGCCTTGTCACTGAAGTCAACATTGATCAGGTCATTTGGATGGGGATGTTCAGGCAGATTAAAATTGTTGTTGACATCAGTGGTTCTGATCTCTTTGGCCACCTTGGCAGCTGTGTCATAATCAATAGGAGATAGTGGGCGAGAAGGAGGGTGCAGAGGAGAAAGTAGGGGATATGCATTGATCACAGCAGAGGTGTGAATGCTGGAAGGAGACATGGACTTTATTCTGGGTGGTTGTGGGGAAGGAGGTTGTCCAATTGAACATATTGCAGCCTGCTCTTTATCTGCCTGGGGATGGCATCTATAGAAGTCTTCGATAAGTTTGGGTGCAAAGACATCTGCAGCAGGTTCCCACAGGTTGTCAACGTCAGGGAATCCCTTCCATTTGATCAGATAGTGGAGTTGACATTTGCACCCTTGGCCTTTCCATTTTGCATCGGCAATGCACTCTACCTCCCACTCTGGTTCTCCATCAACTAATTTGGGAGGAGGTCATGGGAAGTTCTGGCCATGAAGAGGGGTCTCTTTGTATGGTGTGAGAAGGCTGGCATGGAAAACAGGGTGAATTTTCCAAGTAGGTGGCAATGTCAGTTTGTACATGACGTCTGACAGCTTCTGTTCTATCATGAATGGACCATGGCATCTAGGAGCTAGTTTTGCCATTGGATGATAAGTATGGATGTTACGTCCTTCTAGCCAGACTTGATCTCCAGCTTGGTAGGGCGTAAACTTTGTGGGCTTCTTGGCCAGGGTCCTTTGCACCTTCTGAAGATTCCTATTAGCTGATTCTGTCACAGTTAGGTGTGGGAACTGTGTTGAGGTTGAACAGAAGGAAGCAAGTTCAGTCAAGATTCAAAGGTCACAGTAGATCAAGTCTGGTTCAAGCCCACAACAAGGTCAAAGGGGGTGTGTGTGAGAGTTGAAGTTGATGGCAGAGACACTCAGTCCTGCAACAAGTTCAATAGGGTCAAAGGCTCTCCAAGTCGTGTCTTGGAGAGTTCAAGTGGGGTTCTTTCTGGGAGAGTTCAATGAAGTCAAGAGCACCTTGGATTGAACACAAGAGAACAGATGTAACACCTGGTGCGGGCGTTTGTCACGACGTGTGATGAGTCGCGTAGCAAAACTACGAAGTCAGGTGTGTACTGTCTTTCAAGTACACGGAGTTTGGGTGAGAAGTCAATACTAAGGAGCTAATCCTGTAGTACTGGTGAGCGGAAAAGTGCCAAAAGCACTGAGACGATTCTAGAGTCGGGTCTTAGGAATCACCCAGAAGGTAATGCACCAAGTCAATTAAGAAGTTGAGTCTGAGGCATACAAGCTATCTAGACAGGCCTTATATACACAGTAGAGATCGGAGTCTAAATCGGAGTATCGTACTCGGCGTATCAACGAAATCGTAATGTATCCTAAGAGGGAGCGGAGTCAAGTGGGCCAGATGAGAATATATGTAGACGGATCCGGTATAGTTGCGATTCTGGTGGGAAAATATGTAAGTGTCCTGATGTAAAGTACGAGTCATAGATAAGCACAGCATGAGTCAGAGATAAGGGACAAACAAGTGCAAAGGCGGTCATAATACAGTCAACAAGAGGGTCAATAGAGCCAAACAGCACGTCACGTGAAAGGGAAAAGAACAAGATGGCGTAGCGGGGTTCGTAACATTACCCCCTCTCTAAGTCCTAGCAGAGCCAGCTAGATTGGCGCACCGTCGTCATCCTGGACTAAAGAGAGATAGTCATCGGCTACGGTGTAGTGATCAGCATCGTAGTTCTCCTTTTCGTTGTCTGCGGGGCAAATGTGTGTTCGTAGAAAACCGTAGGGCCCCCGTCTCCCACAGTGAAAGCAGCCGTTGTAAACATGGCAGTCGATCTCTCGATGTCCAGCATTGTGGGAGAGACACTTGCCACACCATCCTGAGGGGTTCTGGACTGTTGGCACCTGTGTGAGTCGTCGGAATAAGCATTGACGACTCCAGTGTGAGGTACTCTGGCAGTGTCAACATCGTTTTGCAGCCATGGGACAACACCAGCTGAGATGATACTTGCTGCTGCAACACCAGCAAAGCTTGCCACCGGGGTTTTCATGGAGACGTGGCATTTCAAAGCAGTGAGGGTTAAGCCGAGGTGCAAGGTCGAGGCGGCGATGAGGGAGTGGTCGCGCAAAAATATTGGCGTACCGTTCGGAAATGGTTTGGTATGCCTCTCCTTTCTCCAACCTCATTCTGATGCTCGCCAGGTGGTGCTCTATGTCAAAAACCCCCCAATTGATCTTTACCATTTGCCGTTCGTAGTCATGGCGCTGCATTTCTAAATTGTCCCGAAGTGCCTGGAACTTGCGGAGTCGTGCAATTTCGGCAGTCAGTCATGGCATCCGCAAGTCTCGAAGCACCTCATTGATCATGAAGGCGCATGGGTTGTGGGCTGAGAGGTGCTGCAAGTGTTCGGGCCCTAGGACATAATGTAGTCGCCCAATGTCTTTCTCCTCGAGGTAGACTGGGGCCCCATAGATGGGCCCTCCTTTCTCCAAGCATCCAGCTACGTCCATACCTTTGTTGGTGTAATAGATGTACTTGGCCACTTCTGTGGTGCCGTCGTTTTTGGATGATGGGATCATAAGCAGGAAGTAGAATTGAGAATTGGGGTCGTTGGGGAAGAAGGGGAACTCTGGAGACTCATCGCTGAAATCGACATCGATCAGGTCATTGGGATGGGGGTTGTTACGACCCCTGCCTAGCAACCCGCTTTTCTTCACGATCCCCAGTGATGACCCTACCTGTCCCCCTACTTTACATTCCTGATCACGTCCCCTTCCTGGGATCCGTCACATGCCTTGCTTCCTTCCCCGTGACTGACTTTGTCTCTGTTTATGTCGCTTTGTCTATGATTGGCTCCGTATCCATTATCTCTTATCTCTTATCGTTATGACCGGACACTTACTTAATTCCCTATCAGAAGCTAGGCTTTATGCCCTTCGCTTTCATATATTCGGGCCCACATGACTCCGTGTTATCTTATCTTTAGACGCTCATTCGATTACGTATATAAGTCCGCTGTAACTACCATGTAGACCTCAGACTCGACTTATTGAATACATCGGTGTTTGTCTTCTGGACTCCCCTTTGAAACCTCTGACTCGATTGTCTCAGTGCTTTTGGCACTTTCCACTCAACATCGTCACTAGGGAACAGCCCCTTTGACGTTGACTCATCCATTTGAACTCCAAGAGGTCCTATTGACCTCTTACCTGAATAACATACAAAGCTGTCGCACAAGTCGTGCGGAATGTCTCACACCGGACGTAACATCAAGTCGAGTCTCTCACAGTGGCTTCCAGCCGCAGTCAGACCCTCTTCCAAGAAGAGCTTATCGAACGCAGAGACGAGAATAATCTTTCACAGCAAGTACTTGGCTCTGCCACCTGGAAAGACTTTGAGTCCGAGTTTGGATACTACGTCTATCACGATGGAAGATACCAACCAGTAGAATATGACGATGAGAAGAGAGTTTGGTATCGCATCCGATACTCGGACAGCCGACACTCTTGGGTCACTACAGGACCTGCCCCACCCGAATTTGGACTAGGCCCGTGGAGAGAAAATCCCCCGGCCATCGTCACAGACTCTGAACCAGAGGAGTACATAGAAGAACCCAGTGAAGAAGAAGCACTGGCATTAGCAGCGACTACGTTTCCGGTTGCACCTGCAGTTGTCACGTTCAGAGCCCCTGCTTTGACAACTCCCCAGATATCAATACAGTCTACAGACACCATCACCCCATCTTACCCACCCATGTCCACCATCGCCGCCCAACTCCCCGACCCCGCCCCACCAGCCCCTGTGGCACCACCACCAAACATCCCCCCCCTTCCGGACGTTTGTCCGGAGTGTTGCCCCAAACATTCACTGGGGACCGCTCACAAAGCAAAAAGTTCATGTTGGAGTTCACGACATTCAAGAACTTCAATCATGATGTCCCACAGATTGTTAACCTGTTCCAACGAGCCAATCTGTTTCTCTCCCTGATCTGAGGGGATGCAGTGGATGATTGGACGATGGAGCAGCTGGAGTGGCTCAATGAGCAGGTTGAAAGCGGGCGTCGAACCACAAGCGAAGGTCTTTGGGAGACCATAGCAGAAAGGTTTAAGGACGCCTTCACAGATGGGCAGGCCAAGCAGAAAGCAGCCCGGGAACTAAAGTCCCTCAGAATGGAGAAGGGAGAACTTGACGCATAAGTCGCCAAGTTCAGAAGTCTAGCCAACAGGGCCAGCTATGACACCGATGAAGAGGCAACATTAGACCTCTTTTCGCAAGGTTTGCCCAACCCCCTAGTCAAAAATATTATTCAATTTCATCACCCTCACGACTGGGACACTTGGGTTGATGCTGCTCGGAGGCAGCAACAAGACTATCTCAACTTCCAGACAAGGTTTGGAGTCGACACCAAGAAAGGCAAAACCTGAGATCAGTGGAAGGCAGCGTTTGGGGTAAAGCCCGCCCCGCATGGCCAGAGGGATCCAAATGCTATGGACACCTCTGCAGATCGGGCCCGAGCTCGAGCGGCACTTACGGAAGACGAGCAGCAGACGCTAATGAAGGAAGGGCGCTGCTTCCGCTGCAGAGCATTGGGACATATGTCCCGGGACTGTCCAAAGAGGGGAGCACGAGTCACCGTCGCCACTGTGGCAACAGAACATCCTGTTCAGAACAACCCCCCCACCGTGGACAAGCGGTCAAAAGAAGAGAAGGCTCAGGATATATGGGCCAACATGATGAAGGAAAGTGAGGAAGTGCGCACCATACTGGTGGAAAAGGCGTTTGCGAAAAAGGATTTTTGTTAGGCTCAAACCCATCGGCCTGGGCACGAGCACTCCATGTTACCTCTGTGTATGCTAGTTGATTCAAATCATTGAAAATACCAGTCCATTTTGAAACTACACAGAGGATGGCCGATCAAGATATTTTAGTGGACTCCGGAGCCACAGACAATTTTATTCACCCACAACTAATCAAAACAATGGGTTTGGGACGGTTGGCACTTCCCCAGGAAAAGAACATTTGGAATATTGATGGAACGGCCAATCGCGCCAGAAAGATCACTCACTATACAGATCTGAAGGTCCAGGTTGGAGAAGTTATGAAGAACATTCGTTTCCTAATTACGGATCTAGGAGACGAAGATCTTATCTTAGGGTACCCGTGGCTCGCCACGTTCGAACCCAAGATCAACTGGGCGGATGCGACAATGGATAAAGAATCATATCCCACTATCATCACGTCAATAGGCTATGACTATGCAGTCAGACATCCGACAATAAAAGCCACGAGTACAGGAGAGGAAGACCCAGGTCGCTGTTACGCTACTAAAGCATCAGAGCTAGCCCAGAAAGCAATACAAGGGCAGGCAGAAAAAACGTACAGCGATGTAGTGCCGAGTACCTACCATCGGCATTGGAAGGTGTTTTCCGAGGAAGAATCCCAGCGTTTTCCACCCTCCAGACCATGGGACCATGCCATAGACCTACTCCCTGATACGCCAACAGCAATAGATTGCAAAATCTATCCGCTGTCCCAGTCCGAACAGGTGGTGTTGACGGAGTTCCTGGAAGAGCATTTGGCAAAAGGATATATTCGCCCATCCAAGTCGCAGTACACTTCACCCTTCTTCTTCATCAAAAAGAAGGATGGCAAGCTGCGACCAGTTCAGGATTACCGACGAATTAACACATACACCGTGAAGAATGCCTACCCCCTGCCGCTCATCTCTGAACTCATTGACACTATGAGGGATAAGTCCCTCTTCTCAAAGATGGACGTGCGATGGGGTTATAACAACGTTAGAATCAAGGAAGGTGACCAGTGCAAGGCGGCGTTCAAGACAAATCAAGGGTTGTTCGAACCCAATGTTATGTTCTTTGGTCTCACGAATTCACCAGCAACATTCCAGTCTATGATGAACCACATCTTCCGTGACCTCATTCTCATGGGAGAAGTAGTGGTATATATGGACGACATCCTAGTAGCCACCCCAGATGACTTGAACCACCACCGAAGTCGCGTACATCAGGTGTTGGATATACTGCAGGAACATGACCTCTATCTCAAGCCCGCCAAATGCTCCTTCGAACAGCGGAGCGTTGAGTACCTCGGGATCATCTTGGAAGGAGGACAAGTGCGCATGGATCCCGTTAAAGTACAGGGAATCCGGGAGTGGCCCGTGCCGACTTGTATCAAGGATGTCCGATCGTTTATCGGATTCTGTAACTTTTACCGACGATTCGTCAAGGGGTTTTCAGGCATAGCGCGACCACTGAACAACCTGCTGAAAAAGGACATACCATGGCATTGGGATGCCACACAACAACAGGCATTTGAACAGATTAGGGACCTCGTTGGCTCAGAGCCAGTCCTTATCCAACCAGACCTAGGCTGCCCCTTTGAAGTAGAAGTGGACGCCTCGTGCTTTGCGAATGGGGCAGTATTATACCAGAGAGATGCCGCACAAGTACTCCACCCAGTGGCGTACTATTCCGAAACCTTCTCCCCTGCTGAGAGGAACTACGACATCTGGGATAGGGAGCTTTTAGCCATAGTCAAGGCGTTGCGACATTGGCGACCCTATTTGGCAGGCACCCCTCATAAGACCGTCATTCACACTGATCACTCCAACCTCCTATACTGGAAAGAACCCCACAAGATCAGCCGGCGTGTGGCACGAGAAGTCTTGGAATTAGAAGAATATAACTTCACGCTGAAACACATTGCTGGGAGTCAGAATGCTAGAGCAGATGCATTATCGCGCAGACCAGACATGCATACAGGGGAGGATGACAATAACGACATTACTGTCCTCCCAGAAGAGGTATTCGCCAAGACGGCCATCATCAGTCTCCATGACATGGACCTTTGGGCACAGGTTTCCCAAAATATGAACCAAGACCTGTGCCGTTCATGGGCCGATGCTCACAATTTGAAGGAAATCAGCGGTCTTTGGTGGAAAGATGGGGATCGACTCGTTGTCACCGGTGGTGACAACATTAAGAGGGGGGTGATCCATTTTCATCACGACCTTCCCTCCACTGGCCATCCAGGCATTGCCAACACTTATGCCCTGGCCAAAAGAGACTATTGGTGGCCCAATATGAAAAAAGATATTGAGAGCTACGTACGAGGATGCGCATCATGTCAAGCAAACAAGGTGAACACGCACCCAAAAGTCCCACCAATGCTCCCCATTACTCCCAGTACATCGACTCCTTTCCAGACCATCGCCATGGACTTCATTGTCAAGCTGCCCAAATCACAAGGCTTCGACACTATCCTTACAATCACAGACCATGATTGCTCCAAAGCGGCCCTCTTCATTCCCTGCAACGAAACTATCACAGCCGAAGGAGTGGCGAAACTATACCTGAACCACGTATACCGTCACTACGGACTCCCTAGAAAGATCATCTCTGGCCGAGATACCCGTTTTACATCAGCGTTTGTGAGAGCCTTATGCAAGACGCTGGACATCACGCAGAATATCTCAACGGCATACCATCCACAGACAGACGGACAGTCTGAGCGGACGAACCAATGGTTGGAACAATATCTCCGGTTTTGGTGTAACAGCAGGCAAGATGATTGGGCAGAATGGCTGTTGACCGCAGAATTCGCTCACAACTCATGGCCCAATGGAACGACAAAATTCACCCCCTTCTCCCTTATCATGGGCTGGACTCCATGCACCACATGGACAGATAAGCCTATCAATGTCCCATCAGTAACCGAACGGATCGGCCAATGGGAAAAGCTGCGTCAATCAGCCAATGAGAATCTGGTAAAGGCACAACAGCTTCTGGCAGCACAGCCAAGCACATTCACACCTTATCAGACCAATGACTGGGTATGGCTCGAGGGTAGGAACATTCACACGTCACACCCCTCGGCCAAATTAGCGCCCCGACGTCACAGACCCTTCCAGATCACAAGGAAGCTGTCAGACGTCTCTTACGAATTGAAGTTGCCGCTGAAATGGAAGATCCATCCAGTCTTCCATGCCAAGCTTCTGACCCCTTACAAGGAAACCTCCATTCACGGAGAGAACTTCCCAAGACCCCTGCCTGACCTTATCGACGGTGAAGAAGAATGGGAAGTGGAGCACATTCTAGACTCCAAGCGACAAGGCTGAGGGCGCAAGTTGTATTACCTGATCAAGTGGAGAGGTTTCCCAGACTCTGACAACTCGTGGGAACCAGCCGGGGATATCTCTGCCCCGGACCTGATCGCGGAGTTCCATTTACGACATCCCCAAGCACCCAAGAACAGTTAAAAGGGAGGCCAACTCCAGACTTTTCCCCCAGAACAACACTTCACCAGCAACATCCTAAACCACATTTTAACATGTCCTCCTCCTTCGTCGCTGCCTCTGCCACCATTGATGCCTTCACTGCCACCACTGTGGTAGTGGAAGCCTTCCCTTCCGCTCACCCCTCCACTCGTCCCTCCTCCCCTATCGACTATGAAGCTGCGGAAGAACGCGTTAAGAACCAATCACCCAACCCCAACGACGACTTTGAACACTGCGAGGAGCCACACCCCAATGACCTGATGGGCATGGAGATGGACGATGACGTCCCCGAGTTCCCGTTCTTCGCCAACAATCCAAACTCATCGATGTACTTCCCACTCGAGATCACCATGGCAGATGGCACCAAGGAGATAGCTAAGTACATCTTCTATACCAATGGAGGGATGGATGTCGCAGGATGCATGAAGAAGAATGGTCCTGTTTATGGGGCCCCAGTCTATTTGGAAGAGCGCTATACAGGACGACTGCATCACACAATGAGTGATGAACAGCTAGGGCATTTGGCCGCGGAAGATTCCCGCACCTTCGCGATCGACGAAGTACTGAACGACATGCGTCTCCCGCGCCTCAAAGCCGAGGTAATGAGGCTGCAGAAGAACCTGACGCTGCGTACGACACTCAATAAACAGTACAAGGAACACGTGAAGATGATGACGAGACTGACCAGTGGGATGTTCCAGGTCGAGCAGGAGTTGGTAGAGATCCGAAAGAGGCTGGAAACAGGAGATGCGTACCAGACCATCGCTGAAAGGTATGCGGACACATATGCGCGACCTCTCCCTCCGCAATCGTTAGGAGCTGCACCAAGGTTGTTGCCCAATCGGTTCGAGATGCCACGGATGCACGAGAATCCCCGCAGAGAAACATGTTGGCGGTGTGACAGTAAGTACCATATCAGCTGGAACTGTCCCCTCAATTGCAAGTGGTGCCGCCACTGCCACAGTAACATGCACTGGAGCCGGTTCTGCATTTTCCGCCGTGTAGGCGTTCCCCCGACAATCATCAACCCGTCCAGCTGGTGCGGCAAGTGCCTGCGTCACAACGCGGGGCATCGCAAGTTAGACTGTCCGGTCCACGACCTCTGTCATTCGTGTGGACAGCGCGGCCCCTATGGCTTCCTCCGTGCACATAGGTGTCCCCAGGATGAGGACAAGGAAAATTACACCATGGACGATCATAATGTAGCCGATGATTACTTGGACCTGGTGCAGGATGATGATGGTACGAGTCGTTTCTAGCTGGGTCAGCTAGAGCCAGAAGAGGGGGTGATGTTACGACCCCTGCCTAGCAACCCGCTTTTCTTCACGATCCCCAGTGATGACCCTACCTGTCCCCCTACTTTACATTTCCTGATCACATCCCCTTCCTGGGATCCGTCACATGCCTTGCTTCCTTCCCCGTGACTGACTTTGTCTCTGTTTATGTCGCTTTGTCTATGATTGGCTCCGTATCCGTTATCTCTTATCTCTTATCGTTACGACCGGACACTTACTTAATTCCCTATCAGAAGCTAGGCTTTACGCCCTTCGCTTTCATATATTCGGGCCCACATGACTCCATGTTATCTTATCTTTAGATGCTCATTCGATTACGTATATAAGTCCGCTGTAACTACCATGTAGACCTCAGACTCGACTTATTGAATACATCGGTGTTTGTCTTCTGGACTCCCCTTTGAAACCTCTGACTCGATTGTCTCAGTGCTTTTGGCACTTTCCACTCAACATCGTCACTAGGGAACAGCCCCTTTGACGTTGACTCATCCATTTGAACTCCAAGAGGTCCTATTGACCTCTTACCTGAATAACGTACAAAAGCTGTCGCACAAGTCGTGCGGAACGTCTCACACCGGACGTAACAGGGGTGTTCGGGCAGATTAAAATCTTTGTCAATGTCGATGATTCTGTCCCTTGGGCCACTTGGGCGGTCGCATCATAGTCAATAGGAGAAAGTGGGCAAGAAGGAGGATGCACAGGAGTAAGTACGGGAAACGCATCAATGGCGGCCAAGGTGTGGATCTTAGAAGAGGACATGAGTGAGTTTCTAGTCGATTGTGGGGGAGGGAGCTGTTCAGCAACTCGTATCTTCTCTGGCTCTTTATCTGCCTCTGGGTGGCGCCTATAGAAGTCTTCGATGAGCTTGGGCACAAAGACATCTGCAGCATGTTCCCACAAGTTGTCGGCATCTGGGAATCCCTTCCATTTGATCAGGTAGTGGAGCTTCCGATTACGCCCCCAGCCCTTCCATTTTGCGTTGGCAATACGTTCTACTTCCCATTCTGGTTCTCCATCGACAAGGTCAGGGGGAGGTCTGGGGAAGTTCTGTCCATGAATAGCAGTCTCCTTGTACGGCGTTAGAAGGTTAGCATGGAAGACAGGATGTATCTTCCAGGTGACGGGTAATGTGAGCTTGTACGTCACGTCTGAAAGCTTCTGTTCGATTATAAAGGGGCCGTGGCGTCTGGGAGCTAGTTTCACCGTTGGATGTGATGTATGGATGTGGTGCCCTTCTAGCCAGACCTGATCCCCGACCTGATAGGGTGTAAACTTAGTGGGCTTCTCAGCCAGGGTCCTTTGCGCCTTCTGAAGATTTCTACTGGCCGATTCCCATATTTCTTCCCATTGGTCGATACACTGTGTCACAGATGGTACATTCGTGGGTTTGTCTGTCCACGTAGTGCGAGGGTCCCATCCCATAATAAGGGAGAAGGGAGTGGTCTTTGTTGTCCCATTTGGCCAGCTGTTGTGCGCAAACTCTGCCGTCGCCAGCCACTCTGCCCAGTCGTTCTGTTGTTCGTTGCACCAAAATCGAAGGTACTGTTCCAGCCATTGATTTGTTCGTTCCGACTGTCCATCTGTCTGGGGGTGATATGCGGTGGATATGTTCTGCTGAATATCGAGACGTTTGCAGAGGGCTCATGCGAACATGGAAGCAAACCGTGGGTCTCGGTCAGAGATAATCTTCTGCGGTAGTCCATAATGTCGGTAGACGTGGTTCAGGTAGAGCTTCGCAACTCCTTCCGCTGATATTGTTTCATTACAGGGGATGAAGAGGGCGGCCTTCGAATAATCATGGTCCGTGATGGTGAGTATCGAGTCGTATCCCTGTGACTGAGGGAGTTTAACAATGAAATCCATGGCGATGGTCTGGAAGGGAGCTGTTGCAATTGGCGTAATGGGTGAAAGTGCCAGTGGTCTTGGGTGAGTATTCACTTTATTTGCCTGGCATTCTGCACATCCTTTGACATATGCTTCGACATCCTTTTTCATGTTTGGCCACCAGTAATCTCGTTTGGCAAGGGCGTAGGTATTTGCGATGCCGGGGTGTCCTGCCGAGGGAAGGTCATGGTGAAAATGAATCACCCCCCTCTTAATGTTGTCGCCACCGGTGACAACCAATCGATCACTGTCCTTCCACCAGAGGCCATCCTTCATTTTTATGTTATGCGGCTCTGCCCAGGATTTGCACAATTCCTGGTTCATATTCTGCATTATTTGGGCCCATAGATCCATGTCATGGAGGCTAACAACAGCAGTCTTCACAAAAACATCTTCTGGTAAAACAACGATATTGTCATTGTCATTTTCCCCTTCATCTCGTCTGGTTGGTCTGGACAGGGCGTCAGCTCATGCATTACGAGCTCCAGGTAGGTGCTTGAGCGTGAAGTTGTACTCCTCGAGCTCTAAGACTTCTCGTGCTATTTGTCGGCTGATCTTATGTGGTTCTCTCCAGTACAACAGGTTGGAGTGGTCTGTATAAATGATGGTTTTGTGCGGGGATCCAGTGTTACGCTCAGAGGGGCATACGCAATCGAGTGCGGGCGGCTAGGTCACAGAGACAAGGTCGGGACGATCTTGGGTCGATGCGGAAGACAATAAGTCCGACGCAGGGTCTACCAGAGTCACAGGCTCAGTGTACAAGTCGCAGAGGACAAGTACCAAAGGGACGAGTTCGGGTGGTGAGACGCAAGGAAGGAAGTTAAAGGTCCACAAGGCTACTGATTGTCACAGGAGCTCAAGATGGGGAACCATCTGAGCGAGACTAGCTAGGGTATATATACATGCTGGTACTAGCTTAGTCATCCGTTCTTATCAGTCTTATCTAGACGCTTGTGGTTCTGGACGTGTGACTATGGAACCTTCCATCAGAACCAGTGCCACCGTCTTCCCACGTCAACTAAGGTTCAGGGTCCTTCTGTACACGAGGCATCAAACCTTACTGTCATGTGATCTGCTTCTGTACCTCATGCCGTATCCCGTCTTCTAGACTTCGGCGTGGGACATCATGACTAAGCCGGCGATGTCCTTGCGGACCCCGCGCGGCTACTGTCACTGCTTGTGTGTCTCCCACGTCTTGCCGTCTGTCGGGTACGCTGGGTAGGTCGTAACATCCAGCCAGATATGGTCGCCAATGTCGTAACGCTTTTACGATAGCCAATAGCTCTCTGTCCCAAATGTCATAATTCCTTTCCACCGATGAGAACATTTCCAAGTAGAATGCGACAGGATGAAGAATCCCTCCGATATCTCTTTGTGATAAGACTGCGCTGTTGGCGTACATAGAGGCGTCAACCTCTAGCTCAAAGGGCTTGGCCAAGTCAGGTTGGATAAGAACCGGTTCGGAGCTGATAATCGCTTTTATCTGGTTGAATGCTTTCTGTTGGAGTTCATCCCAGTGCCAGGGCACATCTTTCTTCAACAAATCGTTAAGTGGTTGAGCGATGGCTGAAAATCCCTTGACAAAGTGTCGGTAGAAATTGCAAAATCCAATAAATGATCTGACGTCCTTGGTACACTGAGGGGTGGTCCATTCTCGGATGCCTTGCACTTTTACGGGGTCCATGCGCACTTGCCCTCCTTCCAGGATAACACCCAGGTATTCAACAGTTTTTTGTTCGAAGGAGCATTTGGCGGGTTTCACGTAAAGATCATGTTTTGCCAGGATGTCTAATACTTTGTGAACTCGGGTTTGGTGATGGTGAATGTTGTTTTTCGTGGCTACTAGGATATCATCCATATACACCACTACCTCTTCTGTGAGGATCATGTCTCGGAAAATGTGATTCATCATGGCCTGGAAGGTTGCCGGTGAGTTCGTTAAGCCAAAGAACATAACGTTGGGTTCAAAGAGTCCTTGATTGGTCTTGAAGGCGGCTTTGGGCTGGTCGCCTTCTCGGATGCGAATGTTATTGTACCCCCAACGAACGTCCATTTTTGAGAACAAGGCTTTATCACGCATTTTGTCAATGATTTCTGAGATCAGAGGAAGTGGGTAGTTATTTTTCACCATAAGTTCGTTAATCCGTCTGTAATCCTGTACCGGTCGCAGTTTCCCGTCCTTCTTTTTAATGAAAAAGAAGGGTGATGCATAAGGTGAGTTGGAAGGTTGTATGTATCCTTTTGCCAGGTGTTCCTCCAGAAAGGTAGAAAGCGCCTCCTTTTCCGGTTGCGATAGGGGATAGATCTTACAATCTACTGACCGCGGGGCATCCGGGATGAAATCAATGGCATGGTCCCATGGTCGAGAGGGAGGAAAGCGTTGTGATTCTTCTTCCGAGAAAACCTTCCAATGTCGGTGATATTCTGCAGGGACTGCTTCTTCAAATGTTTTTTCTGGGTTCTTCTGGGCCTCTGCCTGGGCCAGTTCCGATGCTTTCGTGACATAACAATACACCTGATCCACAGGTTCCATGTCACTCCAGGTGATGGCTGATCCCATGACAATAGCATGGGTGAGGGGATGTTGTGCAGCGTAGTTGTATCCCAGGGATGTGATAATGACTGGGTAGAAATCTTTATCCATGGTAGCCTCTGCCCAGTTGATTTTGGGTTCGAATGCTGCCAGCCATGGATATCCTAGAACCATATCTTCTTCTCCTAAATCCGTGATGAGAAAGCGAAGTTGTTTTGTTTGCTCCCCAACCTGTACTTCTAGATCGCAGCAATGTGTGATCTTCCCAGCCTTGTTAGCTGTCCCATCTATGTTCCAAATATTTTTCTCTTGGGGGAGTAACTGTGTCCCCAGTCCTAGCATCCTCTGGAGTCATTGGCTAATGAAGTTGTCTGTAGCTCCAGAGTCGATCAATATCCGTCTGTCGGCTGTCTTCTGTTTGGTTTCAAAATGTACTGGTATTTTTAACGATTTGAAATGACTAGTGTACACAGAAGTTACATGGAGTGCTCTTGCCCAGGCCGATGGGGTCGAGCCAATCAAAAATCCTTCTGGCCAAAGGCCTTATCGACGATCAAGGCGCGTACTGCCTCGTCTTCGTTCATCATGTGTTCCCAGATAGCTGCCGCTTTTTGTTCTTTAGTCTTTGGGGCAGTTACCAGGTTTTCTTTTACCGGGGTGGGTAGGTTCTGGGCTGGTGGTGTACTGGTGGCAGCGGCTACTGTTGCTTCAGCAGCATGGACTGTTTTCTTCGGGCAGAACCGCAACATGTGCCCTTGCGCTCGGCAGTGAAAGCATCGTCTGTTACGTCCGGTGTGAGACGTTCTGCACGACTTGTGCGACAGCTTCGTACGTGTATTCAGATAAGAGATCAATAAGACCTCTTGGAGTTCGAATGGATGAGTCAAAGTCAAAGGGGCTGTTCCCTAGTGACAATGTTGAGCGGAAAGTGCCAAAAGCACTGAGACGATCGAGTCAAAGGTTTCAAGGGGAAGTCCAGAAGACAAACACCGATGTATTCAATAAGTCGAGTCTGAGGTCTACAGGGTAGCTACAGCGGACTTATATACGTAATGCAGTGGGCGTCTACGAGATAAGGGAACAGAGTCAAGTGGGCCCAAATATACAAAAGCGGAGGGCGTAAAGCCTAGCTTCTGATAGGGTATTAAGTAAGTGTCCGGTCGTATGATAAGAAGATAAGTGATAACGAAGATAATGGTAGGTGAACATGAACAAACAAGAAGGTCACGGGGATGGACGAAGAGCATGTGACGGATCCCACGATGGAGACGTGATCTGATAGTGAAGTGTGGGCGGTAGAGAGGGATCGTCATTGGGCAAGAAAAAGAATACGGGCAAAGATGGGGTTCGTAACATCGTCCCTCCTTCATAAGGTTTTTCTTTTCATCGTCGGTAAGGGCTGCACGGGCCTTCGTGCAATCTGCCAATGTGTCCATAGCATTGGGGTCTCGAGGATGGGTAGGTTTTACCCCAAATGCCGCTTTCCACTGATCACGGGTTCTTCCCTTCTTTGTATCGACTCCAAATTGTGTTTGGAAGTCCAGATAGTCCTGCTGCTGTGTTCTGGCAGCACTTGTCCACTGGCTCCATGACTCGGGGTGATGGAATTGGATGATGTTCTTCACCAGGGGATTGGGCAACCCCTGGGAGAAGAGGTCAAGCGTCGCCTCTTCATTCACATCGTACCCCGCTCTCTTGGCCAGGTTGTGGAATCTGGCTACATAGCCATCCAAATCCCCTCTCTCCATTTTGAGGGACTTCAGTTCTCTGGCAGCCTTCTGCTTGGCTTGCCCATCTGTGAAGGCGTCTTAAAATCTTTGCGCCACTACATCCCACAGATCCTCGTCTGTGGTTCTAATTCCGGCTGTAACTCTGTCGTTCAGCCATTCAATCTGTTCCATTGTCCAGTCATCGATGGAGTCCCCTCTGATAAGCGAGAGGAAGAGGTTGGTTTGTTGGAAGGGGTTCACGATCTGTGGGACATCATGGTTGAAATTTTTGAATGTCTCGAACTCGAGCATGAACTTCTTGCTTTGTGATTGATCACCAGTAAATGTTGTTGGCAGGACTCCCGTAAGGCGTCCTGATGGAGGGGGAAGGTTCGGAATGGGGACAACTGGAGCAGGGTTGGGTAACTGTGCAGCGATGGTCGACATTGTCGGGTAGGTAATAGTCGGGGTGTCTGAGGTTTGTCGTGTAATCTGGGGAGAGACTAAAGCAGATGTTCTGAACATAGTACTCTCTGGTGCAACTGTCTGAGCCGTAGATCCAGTGGCTATGACTTGTGCGTCTTCGCTGCTTTCTTCAATATATTCTTCTGGTTCTGAATCTGTGACGATGGCTGGAGGATTTTCTCTCCAAGGTCCTAGGCCATATTCTGGTGGGGCAGGTCCTGTGGTAACCCAGGAACGATGGCTTCTAGAGTAACGGATATGGTACCAGACCCTCTTCTGTTTGTCGTATTCAACTGGCTGGTACTGGTCGTCGTGATAGACGTAGTATCCAAACTCGGTTTCAAAATCCTTCCAGATGGCAGAGCCAAGGACTTGTTGTGAAAGATTATCCTCGTCTCGGCAGTCGATGAGTTCTTCGTTGTGCAAGGTCTGACTGCGGCTGGATGAAGCCACGGTGGGGAGAGACTCGACTTAATGTAATGCCTGGTGCGGGCGTTTGTCACAATGTGTGATGAGTTGCGTAGCAAAACTACAAAGTCAGGTGTGTACTGTCTTTCAAGTACATGGAGTTCGGGTGAGAAGTCAATACTAAGGAGCTAATCCCATAGTACTGGTGAGCAGAAAAGTGCCAAAAGCACTGAGACGATTCTAGAGTCGGGTCTTAGGAATCACCCAGAAGGTAATGCACCAAGTCGATTAAGAAGTCGAGTCTGAGGCATACAAGCTATCTAGACAGGCCTTATATACGCAGTAGAGATCGGAGTCTAAATTGGAGTATCGTACTTGGCATATCAACGAAATCGTAATGTATCCTAAGAGGGAGCGGAGTCAAGTGGGCCAGATGAGAATATACGTAGACGGATCCGGTATAGTTGCAATTCTGGTGGGAAAATATGTAAGTGTCCTGATGTAAAGTACGAGTCATAGATAAGCACAGCATGAGTCAGAGATAAGGGACAAACAAGTGCAAAGGTGGTCATAATACAGTCAACAAGAGGGTCAATAGAGCCAAACAGCACGTCATGTGAAAGGGAAAAGAACAAGATGGCGTAGTGGGGTTTGTAACAACAGACTTAGGTCTGTCTCTCTACTTTACTACACTTTAAATACAGGTGGGTTTAGCTATGGCATAGTGGGTAGAAGGTTCTGGTACTATGATGTATGATCTAGTGGTTGTGCAGTAGAACTAGCTAGAACCAAGGAGAATGTGGAGGGGTTGAGCCCTCAGTAAGCAACAGTAATGTAGTGTTTCAAATAAAAGTTCGTTTCTTTGTCAGTCAATCTCATGTCACCTTGGCCAGTGTAGAATCTGTCACAGATTCTCATATCTCCTCCCATTGGCTGATATGCTGGGTTACTGATGGTATGTTTGTGGGTTTCTCCATCCAGGTGGTGTGGGGGTTCCATCCCATAATAAGGGAGAAGGGGGAGGTCTTTGTCATCCTGTTTGGCCAGCTATTGTGCACAGACTCTGCTGTCACCAGCCACTCTGCCCAGTCATTCTGTCACTCATTGCACCAGAAGCAGAGATACTGTTCCAACCATTGGTTTGTCCATTCTGATTGTCTGTTGGTCTGGGGATGATAGGCCATGGAGATGTTCTGCTGGATATTGAGATGTTTACACAGGGCTCTTGTGAACATGGATGTAAATTGTGGGTCTTGGTTGGATATGATTTTTTGAGGGAGTCCATAATGTCAGTATACATGGTCCAGATAAAGTTTGGCAACCCCTTCAGCTGAAATTGTCTCGTTACAGGGAATGAATAGTGTGGCTTTGGAGTAATCATGATCTGTGATGGTGAGTATAGAGTCATATCCCTGTGACAGTGGTAATTTAACAATGAAGTCCATGGTGATGGTCTGAAAGGGGGTGGTTGCAATTGGTGTAATAGGTGAAAGTGCTGGTGGTTTCAGGTGCATGTTTACTTTATTTGCCTGACATTCCACACATCCCTTGACATATGCTTCCACATCTTTCTTCATATTTGGCCACCAGTAGTCTCGTTTCACAAGGGCATAAGTATTGGTGATGCCAGGGTGTCTGGCAGAGGGGAGATCATGGTGAAAATGGGTCACCCCCCTCTTAATGTTGTCACCACTGGTGACAACCAGCCTATTGTTGTCCTTCCACCAGAGCCCATTCTTCATTTTGATGTTATGTGGTTCCACCCAGGACTTGCATATCTCCTGGTTCATGTTCTGTGTCACTTGGGCCCACAAATCCATATCGTGAAGGCTAACAACAGCTGTCTTTGTAAAGACATCTTCTGGTAGTACCACAATATTGTCATTGTCATCTTCCCCTTCCTTACTATTGGCTGGTCTGGACAGGGCATCTGCTTGTGTGTTGTGGGCTCTAGGGAGATGTTTGAGTGTGAAATTGTACTCTTTGAGCTCCAGAACCTCTTGTGTGATGTGTTGGCTGATTTTGTGGGGTTCTCGCCAGTAGAGGAGGTTGGAATGGTCGGTGTAGATGATAGTCTTATGTGGGGATCTGGCTAGATAGGGTTGCCAATGTTGTAGTGCTTTTACAATTGCCAACAATTCTCTGTCCCAAATATCATAGTTTCTTTCCACTGATGAGAAGGTCTCTGAGTAGAATGCAACTGGGTGAAGGACTCCTCCATTATCCTTTTGTGACAAGACTGCTCCATTGGCATACATGGAGGTGTCGACTTCTAGCTTGAAGGTTTTTCTAAGTCAGGTTGGATAAGGACTGGTTCAGAGCTGATGATCGCCTTTATTTGGTTGAATGCCTTTTGCTGTGGTTTGTCCCAGTGCCAGGGTACATCCTTTTTCAAAAGGTCATTGAGTGGTCTTGCAATGGCAGAAAATCCTTTGATGAAATGCTGATAGAAGTTACAAAAGCCAATAAATGACCTGACATCTTTGGTACACTGAGGGATTGACCATTCCCAAATACATTGTACTTTTATGGGGTCCATACATACTTGTCCCCCTTTCAGGATAACACCCAGGTATTCAACACTTGTTTGTTCAAAGGAGCATTTAGCTGGTTTCAGATAAAGGTTGTGTTTTGCCAAGATGTCAAGCACTTCATGGACCTGAGCTTGATGGTGATTAATGTCATTCCTGGTAGCCACTAAGATGTCATCCATGTGTTGACACGGGACGTGTCTGGAGATGCTTCAGGCATCTAAGGTTCGCTTCAGCTGTAGATTAGATTAGATTAGATTTCGGAGTATCGGACTTTTTATGTTATCTTTATTACATTTCTTTCTCACCTTACTCAGCTGATTAGTGATGGACTTAGTAATGCACAGTAAGCATGTGATATCTCTTTGGACAATGGCCTTTATCCCTCTCTGTTTATTGTCCGGCACTTGTGGACTTATTCCCAGTGCGCACAGACCATTTCCCCTTGCCCCTGTGGGTATATAAGGGTGTCTGTTTCGTCTCTTCCACTTCAGAGTTTCTTCAACCTCTGAAGTGTAAGTTCTACTATACTTTCTACCATACCTTTGACTAACCGTCTCTTGTAGATACTTGTCTTTCTAGGTCAGTAGAATAGTAATACAGAGTTTCTTCAACCTCTGAAGTATACTTGTCTTTCTAGCCTAACCCGCTACTAACCGCAGTCAGTATAACCAGCAGCATGTTTGTTTGACACCATGTACACCACTACTTCCTCTGTAAGGATCAAGTCTCGGAAGATGTGATTCATCATTGACTGAAAAGTTGCTGGTGAGTTTGTCAAGCTGAAGAACATGACATTGGGTTCAAAAAGTCCTTGATTGGTCTTGAAGGCAGCTTTGGGCTGGTCACCTTCTCGGATGTGGATATTGTTGTAACCCCAACAGACATCCATTTTTGAGAATAAGGCTTTGTCGCACATCTTATTGATAATTTCTGAGATCAAAGGGAGTGGATAGTTGTTTTTCACCATAAGTTTGTTGATTTGTCTGTAATTTTGTACCAGTTGTAACTTTCTGTCCTTCTTTTTGATGAAGAAGAAGGGCAAGGCATAGGGAGAATTGGAGGGTTGTATATATCCTTTTGCCAAATGTTCTTCCAGGAAGGTGGAAAGCACTTCTTTTTCTGGTTGGGACAGTGGGTAGATTTTACAGTTGACTGATCATGGGGCATCTGGGACAAAATCAATGGCATGATCCCAGGGTTGGGAAGGAGGGAAGCGTTGCGACTCTTCTTCTGAGAAAACCTTCCAATGACAATGGTATTCTTTAGGGACTACCTCCTCAAATGTCTTTTCCAGGTTCTTCTGTGCCTCTGCTTGAGCCAGCTCTGATGCCTTTGTAACATAACAGTACACTTGATCCACAGGTTCTACATCACTCCAGGTGACAGCCAATCCCATGACAATAGCATGAGTCAGAGGGTGTCACACAGCATAGTCATATCCCAAGGATGTAATGAGGACCACATAGAATTCTTTGTCCATTGTTGCCTCTGCCCAGTTAATTCTTGGTTCAAATGCAGCCAGCCACGGATACCCCAAAACCATGTCTTTGTCCCCCAGGTCCATGATGAGGAAATGGAGTTGTTTAGTCTGCTCCCCGACCTGTACTTCCAAATCACAGCAATGTGTGATTTTCCTGGCTTTGTTAGCTGTCCCATCTATATTCCAAATGTTTTTCTCCTGGGGAAGTAACTGTGTCCCCAATCCTAATGTTCTCTGAAGTCTTTGACTGATGAAATTATCTGTTGCTCCAGAGTCAATCAATATCTGTCTGTCAGCTGTCTTCTGTTTGGTTTCAAAGTGTACTGGTATTTTTAGAGACTTGAAATGACTAGTGTACACAGAAGTTACATGAAGCACTCTTGCCCAGGCTGATGGGGTTGAGCCAATCAAAAATCCTTCTGGCCAAAGGCCTTATCAATGAGTAAGGTGTGTACTGCCTCATCTTCATTCATCATATGCTCCCAAATTGCTGCTGCCTTCTGTTCTTTGGTTTTTGGGGCAGTTGTAGGGTTTTCTTTAAGTGGTGCAGTGTCAGAGGTTGTGGTAGACATGGTGGCTACAGTAGCTTCAGCCACCTGGACTGTCTTCTTAGGGCAGAAATGGGACATGTGTCCTTGTGCTCAGCAGTGAAAGCAGTGCCCCTCCTTCATGAGAGTCTTCTTTTCATTGTCAGTGAGCGCTGCATGGGCTTTGGTTCAGTCTGCTGAGGTATCCATGGCATTTGGATCCCATTGCATGGTGGGTTTTACTCCAAAAGCTGCCTTCCACTGGTCCCAGGTTTTACCCTTCTTTGTATCTACACCAAAGCATGTTTGGAAGTCCAAGTAGTCCTGCTGTTGTCTTCTGGCAGCATTCATCCATTGGCTCCATGACTCAGGGTGATGAAACTGGATGATATTCTTTACCAGGGGATTAGGCAGTCCCTGGGAGAAGAGGTCTAGTGTGGCCTCTTCATTCACATCATACCCTGCTTGTTTGGCCAGATTGTGAAACTTGGCCACATATCTGTAACGCCTGGTGCAGGTGTTCAGCACGACATGTGGCAAGTTGCATAGCAAAACTATGAAGTCAAGTGTGCACTCTCTTTCAAGTACACAGAGGTTGGGTGAGAAGTCAATACCAAGGAGCTAATCCCTTAGTACTGGTGAGTGGAAAAGTGCCAGAAGCACTGAGACAATTCAGAGGTTGGGTCTTAGAGATCACCCAGAAGGTAATGCACCAAGTCAATTAAGAAGTCGAGTCTGAGCTGTACAGGGCTACAGTGCCTCACAAAACTGAGTCAATGTTTTGCACTTTTGCACTGTTTGTTGAATATCACATCAGCCAAAACAAATATAAACAAAGTCTTGGTATACCATAAAAGGTACAAGATAAGGGTTATGTAATGCAACAATGATTATGTAATTCTGATCAAAACTTGTGGAGCTATGCCCATTTCAAATTGGGGACTCATTGACTCAGTTTTGTGAGGGGGTATCAGAAATATAAGAATCTGAT
Source organism: Multifurca ochricompacta (assembly GCA_022496185.1). Taxonomy (NCBI): domain Eukaryota; kingdom Fungi; phylum Basidiomycota; class Agaricomycetes; order Russulales; family Russulaceae; genus Multifurca; species Multifurca ochricompacta. The sequence continues at coordinate 20,085 of WTXG01000261.1, read as the reverse complement.
GCTCCACCAAATGTACAGCAACCAATCCTTAATATATGGTTACCATAGTTATCTTAATATTGATGGGACCTGGAATAGAGCTATTTAACCATGGTTTACATTCCCAGAATATTAAAATTTCCCAATGCACCCCACCTCCTCTGCTCAGAAAGAAAACATGCTCTCTCTGGCCTCTGAAGGTCATTCCACTCACACTATTGCCTCCAGACTCAGCCTCAGCCAGTCCACAGTCTCTAGGACACTCAGAACCCTCCTTCCCAACCATCAGTCACCTCATTTTGGTCATCTTTCCAAGCTCTCTGCTACCTCTGAACATGCTATCATGATACAAATCACCACAGGAAAGGTTGTCAATGCTGTCCAGGCCACAAAGCACATCAATTCCATTATCCCCAACCATGTCTCTTCACAAACTGTGCATTGGGTTCTTAAACAACATTCATTCAAGGCTGTAACAAAGAAGAAAAGGCCACTACTCTCTGCAGTACATTGCAAGAAGCACTTAGCCTTTGCTTTGAAGTACAGAGAGTGAACTGTGGAGGACTGGCATCTGACCCAAACCTGTTGATTTTGGTCTCATCTGACCAAATCACCCTCTTCCAGTCCTCCATAGTCCAGTTTTGGTACTTCAAAGCAAAGGCTAAGTGCCTCTTGCAATGTACTGCAGAGAGTAGTGGCCTTTTCTTCTTTGTTACAGCCTTGAATGAATGTTGTTTAAGAACCCAATGCACAGTTTGTGAAGAGACATGGTTGGGGATAATGGAATTGATGTGCTTTGTGGCCTGGACAGCATTGACAACCTTTCCTGTGGTGATTTGTATCATGATAGCATGTTCAGAGGTAGCAGAGAGCTTGGAAAGATGACCAAAATGAGGTGACTGATGGTTGGGAAGGAGGGTTCTGAGTGTCCTAGAGACTGTGGACTGGCTGAGGCTGAGTCTGGAGGCAATAGTGTGAGTGGAATGACCTTCAGAGGCCAGAGAGAGCATGTTTTCTTTCTGAGCAGAGGAGGTGGGGTGCATTGGGAAATTTTAATATTCTGGGAATGTAAACCATGGTTAAATAGCTCTATTCCAGGTCCCATCAATATTAAGATAACTATGGTAACCATATATTAAGGATTGGTTGCTGTACATTTGGTGGAGCATCAGATTCTTATATTTCTGATACCCCCTCACAAAACTGAGTCAATGAGTCCCCAATTTGAAATGGGCATAGCTCCACAAGTTTTGATCAGAATTACATAATCATTGTTGCATTACATAACCCTTATCTTGTACCTTTTATGGTATACCAAGACTTTGTTTATATTTGTTTTGGCTGATGTGATATTCAACAAACAGTGCAAAAGTGCAAAACATTGACTCAGTTTTGTGAGGCACTGTATCTATGTAGGTCTTATATATGTAACAGAATTGGAGTCTAAATCAGAGTATTGTACTCAGCATATCAATTAAGTTGTAATCTATCTGTATACAGAATGGAATCAGGGTGGGCCAGGTGAAAAATATATGTAGATGGATCTGGTATAGTTGCGATTCTGGTGGGAAAATACATAAGAGTTCTTGTGTAAGGTATGAGTCAGAGATAAGCACAGCCTGGGTCAAAGATAAGGAACAAATATATACAAAGGAAGTTGTAAACGTGATCAACAAGGGGCAAACAGAGCCAAATGGCATGTCATGTGAAGGAAGAAATGGAAAAGAGACGACATAGCAGGGTTTGTAACATTACCCCCTTTCTAAGTCCTAGCAGACCCAGCTAGATAGGCACACCATTGTCATCCTGGACCAAGGAGAGGTAATTGTCAGCTATGGCGTAGTGGTCAGCATCATAGTTCTCCTTTTCTTCATCTGTGGGGCAAACATGTGTTCATAGAAAACCGTAGGGCCCTTGTCTCCCACAGTGAAAGCAGCTGTCATAAACATGACAGTTGATTTCTCAATGTCCAGCATTGTGGGAGAGACACTTGCCACACCAGCCTGAGGGGTTTTGGACAGTAGGGCCTCTGTAAGTCATCGGAACAAACACTGTTGGCTCCAGTGGGAGGTACTTTGGCAATGTTGACATCGCTTCTTGGCTGTGGGACAGCACCAGCTGAGGTGGTACTTGCTGCTACAGTGCCAGCAAAGCTTACCATCCAGATTTTCATGAAGACATGGCATTTTGAAGGCATGTGGATTGAGTTGGGGTGCAAGATTGAGGCGATGATGGGGGAGGGGTTGAGCAAAAATATCGGTGTACCGTTCAGATATAATTTGATATGCCTCTCCAAGCTTGAGCTGTGTCCTGATGCCAGCCAGATGCTGTTCTATGTCGAAAACCCCCCAGTTGAGCTTCACCATTTGCTGCTCATAATTGTGATGTTGCCTTTCCAGGTTGTCCCTCAGGGCTTGGAACTTGTGCAATTGGGCAATCTTGGCAGTCAGTCATGGCATGTGCAAGTCTCAAAGTACCTCATTGATTGCAAAAGCACATGGGTCATGAGCTGACAAGTGTTGTAGGTGCTCTGGATCTAAGACATAGTGAAGCTGATCAGTCTTCTTTTCTTCTAGGTATACCAGGGCTCCATAGACCAGTCCCCCCTTCTCCAAACACCTGGTGACATCCATGCCTTCATTTGTGTAGTAAATATACTTGGCGATTTTGGTCATACCATTGTTCTTGGTTGTTGGAATCATCAGTGGGAAATAAAAGGGGGAGTTGGGTTGGTTTGGGAAGAAGGGGAACTCTGGGGCCTCATTGCCAAAGTTGACATCAATCAAGTTGTTTGGGTGGGGGTGTTCAGGCAGATTAAAATCTTTGTCGATGTTGATGATTCTGTCCCCTTCAGCCACTTTGATGGCTGCATTGTAGTCAACAGGAGAAAGTGGGCAAGAAGGAGGATGCAGAGGAGAAAGAAAGGGAAACGCATCAATAGCAGCAGAGGTATGGACAGCCAAGGGAGACATGGGTTGTTTTCTGAGTAGTTGTGGAGAGGGGAGTTGTCCTGTAGCACGTATCACATCCTGCCTTTTATCTGCTTCAGGGTGGCATCTATAGAAGTCTTCGATTAATTTGGGCACAAAGACATCCACAGCAGGTTCCCATGAGTTGTTGGCATCAGGGAATCCCTTCCATTTGATGAAATAGTGGAGTTGGCATTTATGCCCTCAGCCTTTCCATTTTGCATCTGTGATTTGTTCTACTTCCCATTCCTGTTTGCCTTCAATTAATTTGGGAGGGGGTCATGGAAAGTTCTGTCCATGAATTGGGGTTTCTTTGTATGGCATAAGAAGACTCACATGGAAAACAGGGTGTATCTTCCAGGTGGCAGGTAATGTGAGCTTATACATAACATCTGAGAGCTTCTGTTTAATTGAAAAGGGGCCATGGTGTCTGGGAGCTAATTTTGCTGTTGGGTGTGACATATGAATGTTACACCCTTCTAGCCAGACCTGATCTCTGATCTGGTAGGGCATAAACTTAGTGGGCTTCTCAGCCAGGGTCCTTTGCGCCTTCTGAAGATTCTGATTGGCTGATTCCCATATTTCCTCCCATTGGCCAATACACTGTGCAACCAATGGTACTGTTACGAACCCCACTGCGTTGCCTTCATTTTTCCTTTGACACCACATGACACCCCATTTGACTCTGTTTGCCCCTTTGTTGACCGTGCTATGACTTCCTTTGTGCATATTTGTCCCTTATCTTTGACCGAGGCTGTGCTTATCTCTGACTCATACCTTACACAAGAATGCTTATGTATTTTCCCACCAGAATCGCAATTATACCGAATCTGTCTATGTATATTCTCATCTGGCCCACTTGATTCTGTTCCCTCTTTGGATAGATTACGACTTCGTTGATACACTGAGTACAATACTCTGATTCAAACTCTGATCTCTATTATGTATATAAGGCCTGCCTAGATAGCCTGTATGCCTTAGACTCAACTTCTTAATTGACTTGGTGCATTACCTTCTGGGTGATTCCTAAGACCCGACTCTTGAATCGTCTCAGTGCTTCTGGCACTTTTCCGCTCACCAACACTAGGGGATTAGCTCCTTTGTGTTGACTTCTCACCCGAACTCTGTGTACTTGAAAGACAGTGCACACCTGACTCTGTAGTTCCGCTACACGACTTATCACATGTCGTGACAAATGCCCGCACTAGGCGTTACATTAAGTCGAGTCTCTCCCCACCGTGGCTTCATCCAGCCACAGTCAGACCTTGCACAACGAAGAACCCATCGACCGCCGAGACGAGGATAATCTTTCACAACAAGTCCTTGGCTCTGCCATCTGGAAAGATTTTGAAACCAAGTTTGGATACTACGTCTATCACGACGATCAGTACCAGCCAGTTGAATACGACAAACAGAAGAGGGTCTGGTACCATATCCATTACTCTAGAAACCACCGTTCCTGGGTTACCACAGGACCTGCCCCACCAGAGTACGGCCTAGGACCTTGGAGAGAGAATCCTCCAGCCATCGTCACAGATTCAGAACCAGAAGAATACATCGAAGAAAACAGTGAAGATGCACAAGTCATAGCCACCAGTTTTTGTCACAGTTAGGTGCGGCACTGTGTCGAGGTCGAACAAGAGGGAGCAAGTTCAGTCAAGGTTCAAGGTCACAGAAGTTCAAGTCTAGCTCAAGCCCACAACAAGGTCAGAGGGCGCACGCGTGAGAGGCGAAGTCGACGGCAGAGACGCTCAGTCCTGCAACAAGTTCAAGGGGATCGAAGACTCTCCAAGTCGCGTCTTGGAGGGCTCAAGTGGGGTTCTTACTGAAGGGATTCAAGTGAAGTCAAGGCACCTTGGATTGAACACAAGAGAACAGACTTAGGTCTGTCCTCTCTATCCTACTGCTCTTTAAATACAAGTAGTCTTTAGCTATGTCATAGTAGAGTAGAAGCTTCTAGTACTATGAGATAATGTCTAATGGTTGCGCAGTAGACTATGCTAGAACTATGGAGAATGAGGAGGGGTTGGGCCCTCAATGAGTAAGCATGGATAATTGTTTCAGAACTAAGTCCGTCTCTTCATCAGCATGTCATGTCACCTTGTCAGTCCAGATTCGTCACAGTTTTACAGCTCAGACAGTTGCACCAGAGAGTACTACGTTCAGAACATCTGCTTTAGTCTCTCCCCAGATCACATGACAGACCTCAGACACCCTGACCATCACCTATCCTATGATGTCGACCATTGCTGCACAGTTACCCGACCCCACTCCAGTTGTCCCTGCCCCGAACCTCCCCCCTCCATCAGGACGCCTTATGGGAGTCCTGCCGACCATGTTCACTGGTGACCGATCACAGAGCAAGAAGTTCATGCTTGAATTTGAGACATTCAAAAACTTTAATCATGACATCCCACAAATCGTGAACCCATTCCAACGAACCAACCTTTTCCTCTCACTTATCAGAGGGGAATCCGTCGATGACTGGACAATGGAGCAGATTGAATGGCTGAACAACAGAGTTACAGCTGGAATTAGAACCACAGACAAAGATCTGTGGGATGTAGTGGCGCAAAGATTCAAAGACACCTTCACAGATGGGCAGGCCAAGCAGAAGGCTGCCAGAGAGCTGAAGTCCCTTAAAATGGAGAGAGGGGACTTGGATGGCTATGTAGCCAGATTTTGCAACCTGGCCAAGAGAGCGGGGTACAATGTAAATGAAGAGGCAATGCTTGACCTCTTCTCCCAGGGGTTGCCCAACCCCCTGGTGAAAAACATCATTCAATTCCACCACCCCGAATCATGGAGCCAGTGGACAAGTGCTGCCAGAACACAGCAGCAGGACTATCTAGACTTCCAAACACGATTTGGAGTTGATACAAAGAAGGGTAAAACCCGCGACCAGTGGAAGGCAGCGTTTGGGGTGAAACCCACCCATCCTCGAGACCCCAACACCATGGACACATCAGCCGATTGCACCAAGGCCTGTGCAGCCCTTACCGATGATGAAAAGAAAAACCTTATGAAGGAAGGACGCTGCTTTCACTGCCGAGCACAAGGGCACATGTCGCGATTTTGCCCAAAGAAAACAGTTCATGCTGCTGAAGCAACAGTAGCCACCACTACCACGACACCACCAGTGCAGAACTTACCCACCCCAGTAAAAGAAAACCCGGTAACCGCCCTAAAGACTAAAGAACAGAAAGCAGCAGCCATCTGGGAACATATGATGAACGAAGACGAGGCAGTACGCGCCTTGATCATTGACAAGGCCTTTGGCCAGAAGGATTTTTGATCGGCTTGACCCCATTGGCCTGGGCAAGAGCACTCCATGTAACTTCTGTGTACACTAGTTGTTTCAAATCATTAAAAATACCAGTACATTTTGAAACCAAACAGAAGACGGCTGACAGATGAATATTGATCGACTCTGGAGCTACAGATAACTTCATTAGCCAACGACTCCAGATAATGCTAGGACTGGGGACACAGTTACTTCCCCAAGAGAAAAACATTTGGAATATAGACGGGACAGCTAACAAAGCTGGGAAGATCACACATTGCTGTGATTTAGAAGTACAGGTTGGGGAATGAACAAAGCAGCTTCGCTTCCTCATCACGGATCTAGGAGAGGAAGACATGGTTCTAGGATATCCATGGCTGGCAGCATTCGAACCTAAGATCAACTGGGCAGAGGCCACCATGGATAAAGATTTCTACCCTGTTATCATCATGTCCCTAGGATATGACTACGCTGCACGACACCCTCTTACCCACGCTATTGTCATGGGATCGGCCGTCACCTGGAGTGACGTAGAACCTGTGGATCAGGTATATTGTTATGTTATGAAAGCATTGGAACTGGCCCAGGCAGAGGCACAGAAGAATCCAGAAAAGACATTTGAAGAAGTAGTCCCTGCAGAATATCATCGACACTGGAAGGTCTTCTCCAAGGAAGAATCGCAACGCTTCCCTCCCTCTCGACCTTGGGACCATGCCATTGACTTCATCCCGGATGCCCCGCAATCAGTGGACTGCAAGATCTATCCCCTATCACAACCAGAAAAGGAAGCGCTCTCTACCTTTTTGGAAGAACACCTGGCAAAAGGATACATACGACCTTCTAACTCGCCTTATGCATCACCCTTCTTTTTCATTAAAAAGAAGGATGGGAAACTGCGACTGGTACAAGATTACAGATGGATTAACAAACTCACAGTGAAAAATAACTACCCACTTCCTCTAATCTCAGAAATCATCGACAAAATGCGTGATAAAGCCTTGTTTTCGAAAATGGACGTCCATTGGGGATACAATAACATTCGCATCCGAGAAGGCAACCAGCCCAAAGCCACCTTCAAGACCAATCAAGGACTCTTTGAACCCAACGTTATGTTCTTTGGCTTGACGAACTCACCGGCAACCTTCCAGGCCATGATGAATCACATTTTCTGAGACCTGATCCTCACAGAAGAGGTCATGGTGTATATGGATGATATCCTGGTAGCCACGAAGAATGACATTCACCACCACCGAACCCGAGTTCACGAGGTACTAGAAATCCTGGCAAAACATGACCTCTATCTGAAACCTGCCAAATGTTCCTTTGAACAGAGGACTGTTGAATATCTGGGTGTTATCCTGGAAGGGGGGCAAGTGCGCATGGACCCTGTAAAAGTGCAAGGCATTCGAGAATGGACCACCCCTCAGTGTACTAAGGATGTCAGATCGTTTATTGGATTTTGCAATTTCTACCGACGCTTTGTCAAGGGATTCTTGGCTATCGCTCGACCACTCAATGACTTGTTGAAGAAAGATGTGCCCTGGCACTGGGACGAACTACAACAGAAAGCATTTGACCAGATAAAAGCGATTATCAGCTCCGAGCCGGTTCTTATCCAACCAGACCTGGCCAAACCCTTTGAATTGGAGGTTGATGCTTCCATGTATGCCAATGGTGCAGTCTTATCACAAAGAGATACTGGAGGGATTCTTCACCCCGTTGCATTCTACTCGGAAATGTTCTCACCAGCGGAAAGAAATTATGACATTTGGGACAGAGAACTATTGGCTATTGTTAAAGCATTACGACATTGGTGACCATACTTGGCTGGATCTCCACATAAAACCATCATCTATATGGACCACTCCAACCTTCTGTACTGGAGAGAACCACACAAGATCAGTCAACGGATAGCACAAGAAGTCCTGGAGCTTGAAGAGTACAACTTCACACTCAAGCACCTACCTGGAGCTTGTAATGCACGAGCTGACGCCCTGTCTAGACCAACCGGATGAGATGAAGGGGAAAACGACAATGACAATATCATCGTTTTACCAGAAGGTGTCTTTGCAAAGACCGCTGTTGTTAGCCTCCATGACATGGATCTATGGGCCCAAGTGACGCAGAACATGAACCAGGAACTGTGCAAATCCTGGGCAGAGCTGCATAACATAAAAATGAAAGACGGCCTCTGGTGGAAGGACAGCGATCGATTGGTTGTCACTGGTGGCAACAACATTAAGAGGGGGGTGATTCATTTTCACCACAACCTTCCCTCTGCAGGACACCCGGGGATTGCAAATACATATGCCCTTGCCAAACAAGATTACTGGTGGCCAAACATGAAAAAGGATGTTGAAGCATATGTCAAGGGATGCGCAGAATGCCAGGCAAACAAAGTAAACACTCACCCAAGACCGCCGGCACTTTCACCCATTACACCAATCGCAGCAGCTCCCTTCCAGACCATCACCATGGACTTCATTGTCAAACTCCCACAATCACAGGGATACGACTCGATACTCACCATCACAGACCATGATTACTCAAAGGCCGCCCTTTTCATCCCCTGTAACGAGACAATATCAGCGGAAGGGGTTGCGAAACTCTACCTGGACCATGTCTACCAGCATTATGGACTGCTGCAGAAGATTATTTCTGACCGAGACCCACAGTTTGCTTCCATGTTCGCACGAGCCCTCTGTAAACACCTTGACATTCAGCAGAACATCTCTACCGCGTACCACCCCCAGATGGACAGACAGTCAGAGCAGACAAATCAGTGGCTAGAACAATATCTTCGATTTTGGTGTAACGAACGACAGAATGACTGGGCAGAATGGCTGGCGACAGCTGAGTTTGCGCACAATAGTTGGACAAATGGAACGACGAAGACCACTCCCTTTTCTCTTATTATGGGATGGAACCCTCGCACCACATGGACAGACAAACCCACAAATGTACCATCTGTGACACAGCGTATCAGCCAATGGGAGGAAATATGGGAATTGGCCAGTAGAAACCTTCAGAAGGCACAAAGAACCCTAGCTGAGAAGCCTACTAAGTTTATGCCCTACCAGGTTGGAGATCAAGTCTGGTTAGAAGGGCGCAATATCCACACGTCACACCCAATGGCAAAATTAGCTCCCAGACGTCACAGTCCCTTTGTAATTGAACAGAAGCTTTCAGACATCACATACAAGCTCACATTACCTGTCACCTGGAAGATACATCCTGTCTTCCATGCTAGCCTTCTAACGCCGTACAAAGAAACTACCATTCATGGACAGAACTTTCCCAGACCCCCTCCTGACCTCATTGATGGAGAACCGGAGTGGGAAGTAGAACATATTGCTGACACAAAATGGAAGGGTCGAGGACATAATCGGAAGCTTCATTATCTGATCAAATGGAAGGGATTCCCTGATGTCGACAACTTGTGGGAACCTGCTGCAGACGTCTTTGTGCCCAAACTCATCGAAGACTTCTATAGACGCCACCCAGAGGCAGATAAAGAGCTGGAAAAAATATGAGTTGCTGAACAGCTCTCCCCCCCACTATTGACCAGAAACTCACTCATGTCCTCTTCAAAGATCCACGCCTCGGCTGCCATCGATGTGTTTCCCATACTTACTCCTGTGCATCCTCCTTCTCACCCACTTTCTCCTATTAACTACGATGCGACCACCCAAGTGGCCCAAGGGGACAGAATCATCGACATCGACGAAGATTTTAATCTGCCCAAACACCCCCATCCCAACGACCTGATTGACATAGACTTCGGTGACGAATCCCCCGAATTCCCCTTCTTTCCCAACAACCCCAACTCACAGTTCTACTTCCCGCTTATGATCTCATCTTCCAAGAATGATGGCACTACGGAGGTGGCCAAGTATATTTACTACACCAATGAAGGTATGGACGTAGCTGGGTGTTTGGAAAAAGGAGGGCCTGTCTATGGGGCCCCAGTCTATCTAGAGGAGAAAAGCGTCAATCAATTGCATTACGTCCTGGGGCTGGAACATCTACAACACCTGTCAGCCCATGATCCATGTGCCTTTGCCATCAACGAAGTCCTACGCGACTTACGCATGCCACGACTAACTGCTGAAATTGCGCGACTCCATAAGTTTCAGGCGCTCCAGGATAACCTGGAGCAACAGCGCCACGACTACGAGTGACAGATGGTGAAGATCAACCGAGGGGTTTTCGACATAGAACATCATCTGGCAAGTATCAGGACAAGACTAGAGTGCGGAGAGGCATACCAGACTATATCAGAATGGTATGCAGACATTTTTGCCTGACCACTGCCCTGCCGCCGCCTCGACCTCACACCTTGGCTTAATCCCCATTGTTTCGAAATGCCACATCTTCACAAAAACCTGGACAGTAAGCTTTGCTGGCGCTGTAGCAGCAAGTACCATCTCAGCTGGTCCTGCCCCACAGCCCAGAAATGATGCTGACACTGCCAGAGCACTTCACATTGGAGTTGCCAATGTTTGTTCTGACAACTCACACAAGCCCCTACTGTCCAGAACCCTTCAGGGTGGTGCGGCAAGTGTCTCTCTCACAATGCCGGTCACCGAGAGATCAACTGTCATGTTTACGACAGCTGCTTTTGATGTGGGAGACGGGGGCCCTACAGTTTTCTATGAACACATGTTTGCCCCACGGATGAGGAAAAGGAAAACTACGATGCTGATCACTACGCCGTAGCCGATGACTACCTCTCCCTAGTCCAGGATGACAACGGTATGCCAATCTAGCTGGCTCTGCTAGGACTTAAAAAGGGGGTAATGTTATGAACCCTGCTGCGTTGCCTTCATTTTTCCTTTGACACCATGTGACACCCCATTTGACTCTGTTTGCCCCTTTGTTGACTGTGCTATGACTTCCTTTGTGCATATTTGTCCCTTATCTTTGACCGAGGCTGTGCTTATCTCTGACTCATACCTTACACAAGAATGCTTACGTATTTTCCCACCAGAATCGCGATTATACCGAATCTGTCTATGTATATTCTCATCTGGCCCACTTGATTCTGTTCCCTCTTTGGATAGATTACGACTTCGTTGATACACTGAGTACAATACTCTGATTCAAACTCTGATCTCTATTATGTATATAAGGCCTGCCTAGATAGCCTGTATGCCTTAGACTCAACTTCTTAATTGACTTGGTGCATTACCTTCTGGGTGATTCCTAAGACCCGACTCTTGAATCGTCTCAGTGCTTCTGGCACTTTTCCGCTCACCAACACTAGGGGATTAGCTCCTTTGTGTTGACTTCTCACCTGATCTCTGTGTACTTGAAAGACAGTGCACACCTGACTCCGTAGTTCCGCTACACGACTTATCACACGTCATGACAAACACCCGCACTAGGTGTTACAGGTACATTGGTAGGCTTGTTTGTCCATGTTGTGCAGGGGTTCCATCCCATTATAAGGGAGAAGGGGGAAGCCTTGGTTGTCCCATTTGGCCAGCTGTTATGTGCAAACTCTGCTGTTGCCAGCCACTCTGCCCAGTTGTTCTGTCTCTCATTGCACCAGAAATGAAGATATTGTTCTAGCCATTGGTTTGTCCATTCTGACTGCCTGTCCATTTGAGGGTGATATGCCATAGAGATGTTCTGTTGGATGTCATGGCATTTACAGAGGGCTCAAGCAAACATGGATGCGAATCATGGGTCCCAGTCAGAGATGATCATTTGGGGAAGTCTGTAATGCTGATAGACATGGTTTAGGTAAATTTTGGTGACTCCTTTGGCTGATATCGTTTCATTGCAGGGGATAAAGAGAGTGGCTTTCGAACAATCATAGTTGGTAATAGTAAGTATCAAGTTGTAGCCTTGTGACTGTGGTAATTTGACAATGAAATCCATGGTGATGGTCTGAAAGGGGGCAGTTGCAATTGGCATGATGGGAGAAAGCACTGGTGGTCTTGGGTGAGTATTCACTTTATTGGCCTGACATTCTGCACATCCTTTGACATATGCTTCTACATCCTTTTTCATATTCAGCCACCAATAATCTTGTTTAGCAAGGGCATAGGTGTTTGCAATCCCTGGGTGTCCTGCAGAGGGGAGGTTGTGGTGAAAATGGATCACCCCCCTCTTAATGTTGTCACCACTGGTGACAACCAGTTGATCACTGTCTTTCCACCAGAGGCCATCTTTCATTTTTATGTTATACAGCTCTGCCCAGGATTTGCATAGCTCCTGATTCATATTCTGCATCACTTGGGCCCATAGATCCATGTCATGAAGGCTGACAACAGCAGTCTTTGCAAAGATGTCTTCTGGTAAGACAACAATATCATCATTATTGTTTTCTCCTTCATCACTGCCAGTTGGTCTGGACAAGGCATCAGTGCATGCATTATGAGCCCCAGGTAGGTGCTTGAGCATGAAGTTGTACTCTTCAAGCTCCAAAACTTCACGTGCTACTCATCGGCTAATCTTATGAGGCTCTCACCAATAAAGGAGGTTGGAGTGGTCTGTATAGATGATGGTTTTATGTGGGGATCCAGCCAGGTATGGTTGCCAGTGTCACAATGCCTTTACAATAGCCAGTAGTTCCCTGTCCCAAATGTTGTAATTTCTTTCTGCTGATGAGAACATTTCCAAGTAGAATGCAACTGGGTGAAGGATTCCTCCAGTATCTCTCTGTGACAAGACTGCCCCATTGGCATACATAGAGGCATTGACCTCTAGTTTGAAGGGTTTTTGTTATGTCCGATGTGGGACATTCCACATGACTTGTGTGACAGCGTAATTCACGGGTTCAGATAAGAGACCAATAAGGCCCCTTGGAGTTTAAGTGTGATGAGTCAAAGTCAAAGAGGCTGCTCTCTAAGACAATGTTGAATGGAAGGGTGCCAGAAGCACTGAGACAACTGAGCTCAAGGATTCAAAGGGAAGTCCAGAAGACAAGCACCGATGTATTCAATAAGTTGAGTCTGAAGTCTACAAGGTAGTTACAGCAGACTTATATACGTAATTCAGTGGGTGTCTATGAGGTAAAGATAACAGAGTCAGGTGGGCCCAAATATATGAAAGCGGATGGCATAAAGCCTGGCTTCTGATAGGGAACTAAGTAAGTGTCCAATCATAAGATAAGGAGATAAGAAGATAAGGGGGTCAAACATAGGCAAGTATTGCATCAATAAGTACAAAGTGAATCATGGGGATGGAAGCAAAGCATGTGATGGATCCCAAGATGGGGATGTGATCAAGAAGTGCAGAGTGGGCGGTAACAAGGGGTCATCATTAGGGAGCAAGAAGAAAACAGGGGTGGATGGCAGAGGTTGTAACATCACCCCCTCTTCTGGTTCTAGCAGACCTGGCTAGAAACAACTTGTATCATCATCATCCTGTACCAACTCTAAGTAGTTGTCAGCTACATTACACTTGTCCATGGTATAGTTCTCCTTGTCTGAGTCTTGGGGACACCTGTGGGTATGGAGGAACCCATAGGGGCCATGTTGGCCACACAGGTGGCACAGATCATGGATGGGGCAATCCAGCTCGCGGTGTCCTGAATTGTGATGCAGGCATTTGCTGCACCAGCCAGATGGATTGGCAATCATCAGGGCGACTCCTACATGGCGGAAAATGCAGAATCTACTCCAATGCTGATTGCTTTGACAGTGCCAGTACCACTTGCGATTAAGAGGGCAGTTCCAGCTGATGTGGTACTTACTGTCACAGCACCAGCACATCTCCCCACAGGGGTTTTCATGCATGTGTGGCATCTTGAATCAGTTTGGTAGTAGCACCAGGGCAGCTCCCAATGATTGTGGAGGTAGAGGTCAGGCATAGGTGTCGGCATACCTCTCAGCAATGGTCTGGTATGCATCCCCTTTCTCCAACCTCTTTCAAATCTCCACCAGCTCCTGCTCAACTTGGAACATCCCATTGGTCAGCCAGGCCATCATCTTCATGTGTTCTTTATACTGCTTGTTGAGTGTGTTGTGCAAGGTTAAGTTCTTCCACAGTCTCATCACCTCAGCTTTGAGATGCGGAAGTTGCATGTCACTCAGTACTTCATTGATGGTGAAGGCCCACAGGTCTTCAGCAGCCATGTTACGAACCCCGTCTCTTCCCATCTTTTTCTTTTTACCCAACGACAACCCCTCCTTGCCACCCACTCTTCACTACCAGATCACATCTCCATCGTGGGATCCATCACGTGCCCTGCTTCCTTCCCCATGACTGTGTATGCCTCTGTTTATATCACTGTACTTGTGTTTGGCCCGCCATTGCTTATCCATTATCCCTTATCTTTATGACTGGACACTTAATTAATTCCCTATCAGAAGCACAGCTTTACACCCTCCGCTTTCGTATATTTGGGCCCACATGATTCCGTCTTATCTTATCTTTAGATGCTCACTTGATTACATATATAAGTCCGCTGTAGCTACCTTGTAGACCTCAGACTCGACTTATTGAATACATCGGTGCTTGTCTTCTGGACTCCCCTTTGTCTCTCAACGGTTACTTGTCTCAGTGCTTTTGGCACTCTCTGCTCACCATTGTCTTAGAGTACAGCCTCTCTGACTTTGACTCATCACATCTGAACTCCAAGGGGTCCTATTGACCCCTTACCTGAACTTGCATAGTACGCTGTCACACAAGTCATGTGGAACGTCCCGCACCGGACATAACAAGCCAGATGCCCCAGCTGTTCGTTGGTCATTGTGTGATGCAAACAACTGGTATACCTTTCTTCCAGGTAGACTGGAGCTCCATTAAACAGGGCCATCCTTCTTCATGCATCTGGCTACATCCATTCCTCCATTGGTATAGAAGATATACTTGGCAATGGTGACTGTCCCATCACCCATGGTGATCTCCAGTGGATAGTACATGGAGGAGTTTGGGTTGTTGGCAAAGAAGGGAAACTCCAGGACTTCATCATCTGACTCCATATGTTACGACCCATCCAGCATACCAGGCAGACTGCAAGACGCAGAGGGGGCCTGAGTCTGGGTGATGTGAGGGAGCGGTTTGGGGTGCCCAGGGATGGGATACCCCCAGGAAAGCCGTAGACCCCCAACGCTTAGTCATGGTGTCCCATGCAGAAGACAAGAAGCACTGCAGGTATGGCATGTTCTGATGGAAGGATAGAAGCATGCAACACAAGGTTTGATGTACTGATGAACCTTAGTTGACGTGGGAAGATGGTGGCACTGGTTCTGATAGAAGGTTCCAGAGTCACACAGTAGAACTACTAGTGCTTAGATAAGGACTGGTGAGAATGGATGACTAAGCTAGACTTGCATGTATATATACCCTAGCTAGTCAGCTCTGGATGGTTCCCCATCTTGAGCTCCTGTGACAATCAGAAGCCTAGTGGACTTTGATTGACTTCCCTTCCCTGCGTCTAACCACCCAGACTTGTCTCTTGGTGCTTTACCTTCTGGGTAGTTGCACACAGAACACTTGAGGCCAGAGTCCTGACTTAGGGGTGACAATCTGAGCACTTCAACCCAAGATCTCCCTTCAACCTTGTCCTTGTGACCTTGCCACCTGCACTTAGTCGCATACGCCCCTCTGAGCGTAACACCATACCTATCAGGTTGTTTGGGTGCAGCTCTTCACAGTGTTCAAAATCATTGTTGGGGTTGGGGGACTGATTCTTGACCCAAGCTTCGGCAGCCTCATAGTCAATAGGTGAGGAGGGACATGTAGAAGGGTGAGCAGAGGGGAAGTTTTTGACAACTATGGTGGTGGCAGCAAAGGCATTGATGGCGGCATTGGCAGCGATGAAAGACATGATGGATTGTGAGGTTGTAGGACATTGCTGTGAGAGCATGTACTGGGGCTTTGTCTGGAGCTGGGGATTGTTCTTTTAACTATCCTTGGGCACTTCTGGATGTCGGGCATGGAACTCTGAGATGAGAATTGGGGCAGAGATATTCCTGGCAGGCTCCCACAAGTTGTCAGAGTCTGGGAATCCTTTCCACTTAACAAGGTAGTGTAGCTTGCACCCTTGGCCTTTACATAGTGAATCTAGAATCTGCTCCACCTCCCATTCCACTTCTCCATCGATTAGGTCAGGGGGGGGTCTCAGGAAGTTTTCCCCATGCAGGGATGTTTCTTTGTAAGGTGTCAGAAGCTTGGCATGGAAGATGGGGTGAATCTTCCATGTGGGTGGAAGTTCGAGTTTGTATGACACATCTGACAGCTTCCATGTTATCTTGAAAGGTCCGTGATGTCAGGGCGCTAGTTTGGCGGTGGGATGTGACATATGAATGTTCTTTCCTTCCAACCACACGAGGTCATTGGTCTGATAAGGTGTGAACTTCAAAGGTCTTCCTGAGAGGGCCTTTTGCACCTTTAGCAGGTTTTCATTGGCCAATCTCCTGATCTCTTCCCATTGGCTGATACATTGTGAAGTTGAGGGGATGTTTGTGGGTTTCCCAGCCCAGGTGGTTTGTGGTGTCCATCCCATGATAAGTGAAAATGGGGGGGTCTTAGTGGTGCCATTGGGCCAAGAGTTGTGCACAAATTCTGCTGTTGCCAGCCAGTCAGCCCAGTCATCCTGTCATCCATTGCACCAGAACCGAAGGTATTGTTCGAGCCATTGGTCCATCCTTTCTAATTGTCCATCTGTTTGTGGATGATAGGCTGTTGAGATATTTTGTGTTATGTCCAGGACTTTACAGAGTGCTTTGGTGAATGTGGAGGTGAAGTGTGGGTCATGGTCAGAGATGATCTTTTCAGGGAGGCCATAATGCCTGTAGATGTGATCTAGGTAAAGTTTGGCTACTCCTTCTGCTGTGATGGACTCATTGCATGGTATGAATAGTGCCGCTTTTGAACAGTCATGGTTGGTGATGGTCAAGATGGAGTCAAAGCCTCTGGAAATGGGGAGTTTAACGATGAAGTCCATAGCTATGGTCTGAAATGGTAGCAAGGCTGCAGGTGTGATTGGGAATAGTGCTGGTGGGTGTGGGTGTGTGTTTACTTTGTTGGCCTGGCAGTCTGCACACCCTTTCATGTAGCTTTCCATTGTTGACATGGGATGTGTCTGGAGATGCTTCAGGCATCTAAGGATCGCTTTAGCTGTAGATAAGATTAGATTAGATTCCGGAGTTTCGGACTTTTTACGATATCTTTATTACATTTCTTTTTCACCTTACTCAGCTGATTAGTGATGGACTTAGTAATGCGCAGTAAGCATGTGATATCTCATTGGCCAATGGCCTTTATCCCTCTCTGTTTATTGTCCGGCACTTGTGGACTTATTCCCAGTGCGCACAGACCATTTCCCCTGGCCCCCATGAGTATATAAGGGTGTCTGTTTCGTCTCTTCCACTTCAGAGTTTCTTCTCCTCTGAAGTGTAAGTCATACTATACTTTCTACTTTCCTTTGACTAATGTCTCCTATAGATACTTGTCTTTCTAGGTCAGTAGTATAGTTAATATAGAGTTTCTTCTCCTCTGAAGTATACTTGTCTTTCTAGCCTAACCTGCTACTAACCACAGTCAGTATAACCAGCAGCATAATTGTTTGACATCCATGTCCTTTTTCATATTGGCCACCAGTAGTCTCACTTGGCAAGGGCATATGTGTTGGCAATGCCTGGATGTCCTGCAGAGGGAAGATCGTGGTGAAAATGGATCACCCCCCTCTTAATGTTGTCACCACTGGTGACAACAAGACAATCTCCATCCTTCCACCATAAGCTGTCAATCTTTTTCAAATTATGTGCCTCTGCCCATGATTTGCATAACTGTTGGTTCATGTTTTGCAATACCTGGGCCCACAAGTCCATGTTGTGAAGACTGATGATGGCTGCTTTTGCGAAGACCTCTTCAGGGAGTACTGTGATATCATTGTTGTCTTCCCCTCCATTGTTTAGATCAGGTCGCCATGACAGGGCATCTGCACATGTGTTATGACTTCCCACAATGTGTTTCAGCACAAAGTTATATTCCTCCAGCTCCAGGACTTTGCAGGCGACCTGTTGACTAATCTTGTGGGGTTCCTTCCAATAGAGTAGATTGGAGTGATTGGTATGAATAACAGTTTTATGGGGGGTTCCTGCTAGGTACAGTTGCCAATGTTGTAATGCTTTTACAATGGCCAGTAGTTCTCTATCCCAAATGTCGTAGTTTTGCTCCACTGGTGAGAATGCCTCTGAATAGAAGGCAACTGGGTGGAGTAAACCTGCTGCATCCTGCTGGTTCAGTATAGCACCATTAGCAAAGCGAGATATGTCAACTTCAAGTTCAAAGGGTTTGTTCAGGTCTGGCTGTAAAAGGACCGGTTCTGAGCTGATGATGTCTCTAATTCGTTCAAAGGCTTGTTGTTGTTCATCTGCCCAATGCCAAGGTACATCCTTCTTCAATAACCTGTTCAGCGGTTGGGTGATCCCTGAGAATCCTTGGACAAAATGTCGATAAAAGTTGCAGAATCCAATGAAGGATTGCACGTCCTTGACACATGTGGGTACAGGCCATTCCTGGATCCCCTGTACCTTCACTGGCTCCATTTGCACACGTCCTCCCTCTAAGATTACTCCCAGGTACTCCACACTTGGTTGTTCAAATACACATTTGGCTGGTTTGAGATACAGGTCATGCTCATGCAAGATGTTCAACACTTGGTGTACTTGTTCTTGATGATGGGTCAGGTCATTTGTGGTGGCTACCAGTATGTCATCCATGTACACTACCACTTTGCCAGTAAGAATGAGGTCATGGAAGATGTGGTTCATCATAGACTGAAATGTGGCAGGCAAGTTGGTGAGGCTGAAGAACATGATGTTTGGCTCAAAGAGCCCCTGGTTAGTTTTGAATGCCGCCTTGCACTGATCTTCTTCTTTGATTCAGATATTGTTATAGCCCCAGCAGACATCCATTTTAGAGAACAGGGACTTATCTCACATAGTGTCAATGAGCTCCGATATAAGCAGCAAGGGGTAGGCATTCTTTACAGTATGGGTGTTTATTTGTCGATAATCCTGGATGGGTCGAAGTTTGCCATCTTTCTTCTTAATAAAGAAGAATGGTGATGCATATGGTGACTTTGACGGACAGATATATCCTTTCACAAGATGCTCCTTGAGGAATGTCATGAGCACTGTCTGTTCCACCTGTGACAATGGATAGATTTTGCAGTCGATTGTGGCCGGGGTGTCAGGTGCAAAGTCGATGGCATGGTCCCATGGTCACGCAGGCGGGAAGTGTTGTGATTCTTCCTCCAAAAACACCTTCCAGTGTCGATGGTATGCCTCTGGCACTATTTCTTCAAAGGTCCTTTCTGTCTGCCCTTCTACTGCCTTCTGGGCAAGCTCAGATGCCTTGGTAGTGAAGCAGTAGCCAGGGTTGTCACTTTCATCTTCTATCCTACATACTGCCAAATGTCAAGCTGCATAGTCATACCCCATCAATGTGACTAGAACAGGATAGAATTCTTTGTCCATGGTCACATTGCTCCAATTGATCTTTGGTTCAAATGCAGCGAGCCAGGGATACCCCAGAACCAGGTCCTCTTTGCCTAAGTTGGTGACTAGAAAGCGAATGACTTTTGTCCTTTCTCCTACTTGGACATTAAGGTCAGTGTAGTGGGTGATTTTTCCTGCTTGGTTGGCTGTTCCGTCAATGTTCCAAATGTTCTTTTCTTGGGGGAGTGCCAGCATCCCCAGTCCCATAGTCCTTGCCATCTGTGGGCTAATAAAATTGTTGGTGGCACCTGAATCAATCAGGATGTCATGATCAGCCGTCTTTTGTGTAGTCTCAAAGTGCACTGGTATTTTCAAAGATTTGAAGTGACTAGTATACACAGAGGTTACATGTAGTGCTTGTGCCCAGGCCGACAGGTTTGAGCCAATCAAA
>WTXG01000260.1:0-49958 GCA_022496185.1 Multifurca ochricompacta | reverse complement strand
GAGGATGCCTTTGAAGTCCCTCGTTCTCCCACTGCTCCCGGTGATGTGCCGCGGGAAGTTACAGGGCCGGGCGTGTCACGGGCCCCGACCACACGGAGTATTCCCGGTGCTATCCCTCGTTTCCCATCTGGGCCTGGCGGATTGGAGTACGACGATGCCGAAAGAGCACGGCACGAACGCTTCGGCGACATTGAACGCGAGTTGGCGGACATGAAGCAGGAAGCCGCAGATGCTGAGTTCAGACGCGAGCACGAGTCCAGGAAAGGGAAGCCGAACGGGAGCGTCAATTCGCCGAAAGGCAGGCCGAATGGGCCCATCTATTTGAAGAGAATGAAGCAAGGAGAGAGAGTGAGACCAGACACTTGACGGATGAACTGCTTTCAACACTCCCACCGCGACTAGGCCATCCTACTGGTGTTCCGGAGGCGGCCGTTACTGAAATTCCCGACACCGAGACACCCATTCCCGTCCCCGCTCCAGGATTTGGTTATCCGCCACCATCAGATGTGCTAGGAGTGCCAGAACGAGCGGAATCCGTGATAGCGTCGATTCGACGCGCCTCTACAGAATCGGCTGCTCGCCATGCGGATGATATCAGAGACATTGTACACGGTGAGCGGGAGGAGATGGCGAGGCAGCTCCAACTCGAGCGAGAAGAGGCACAGGCTGCACAGCAGGGTCTGGAGCAGCAGGTTCTTGCAGAACGCAAGCGGGCCGATGAGGAGCGAGATGCTCGCGTGAGGGAGCTGGAGGAGGAACTCACTCGTGTGCGAGCCGAGTTGGAACACGAGAGACAGCAGCGTGATCATGACGAGGAGCTGCGACGCGAGGCCGATTCTCAGAAAAACCTCGAACGTGATGAGGAGATGAGGCAGCAATTGAGCGAGATCACAGACCTTCTCCTTGCTCATCGCGATGAATTTGCCCGGAAGAGAGAAACTGTGGAAGAACGATGGAACGAGAAGCTGGAGTGGCGCCAAGAGAAAGACCGACAATGGGAAGAACTCTTCAGGATGGTCCAGGGTCTCATTGATGACCGTGCAGAAGAGAGGGAAAGGTGCGAAGAGGAGCGCCGCGCAGCAGCAGAGAAGCCCTGTAAGCGATTTGCCCTCTTGTCAGTTTTACACACTCACCCCTTTTCAGCTACTCAAGACGTCATTGACATATTACAGAGGGAGAATGAGACGTTGAGGGAACTGTTCGAGACGTTGACAAACTGTGAGTAGTCTCTGGTGAAAGTTCAATTCCGGGCTTAAGGAAGTTGTACAGCGTGGCGAGAGGAAACAGAGAGGCAGCACAAAGAGTTGTTAGACACGGTACAGTCAACAGCAAATGTGCAGGTCCCATTCAACGTGCAGGGTGTAGGTCCTCTTCTGCAATATGCCCGAATAGCCTCTAACCAAATACACGAAAGTATCTTGATGATTCAGTAAATCCCTGCAACAGAAGTACGCATGCTCCTTGGCGAGGTTGGTAAACTTCGTGAAGAAAGACGTAATATCCAATTGTAAGCCGGTTTCATCCCGCAATCGGTTCAGTTATTTACCAAAATTACTAGTGAAATTGGACCCTATGTGCCTGCGAAGCAAGTATGAAACTGGTGGCATGTTTGACCCAGATTGGTTCGCATGGTATTTTTTTTTGTATGACTCTTACTAAACCCATCGTAGGAAACCGTCTACTGGCCCTCTTGCGCCACAGGCACCAGTTGATCTACCGCCTGAGGAGCCCCTGCGCTGGCTCCCGAAGCCCTCGCGCCGGCGCTTGGCGCTCTGTTCACCAGCGGGGTGGTTTCAGGCGCACCCGCAAGAAATCCGAAACCCGGCCAGTAGGACCCATCATCGGGACGATGCCACCACCGGCGGCGCCTCCACCTGACCGTGCGCAAGCTACTGGCTCCTGGGCAACCTGGCAAGGTAAATCCCCCCCCCCCCCCCACACCTCTTTTTCACACGAAGTACGGTACTAAACGCTTGCAATAGTCCAACCTGGCCTTGAGTACACACCGCCGCCAAGTGAGCCCACGATTCATCTGGCACCAGAAGTGCCCCAACAACCGCGGGGTCTTTTCGGTCCACGGTCACCCCGCTCATCTGAACGTGGCTGATAATTCGGACATACTTCATAATGCTGATCCTATTCTTCTGCGATATCTACTTATACCTAGCGCATTAGTAGGGGGAGGGCCGCTCATCCTTACGACTAACAATTCTTTTCAAGCGCCTTCCAACAATGTTTGCACATATGATTTATATGCCATCTGTATGCTTTATTTACATTGGATTTCTTCTCAATTCCAAGCCAATCAATCTATGTCTTTTTTTTTTGATGTGCTGACCGCATGAGGTATGGGCGAGCGGGTCTTCCACGGTCTAAGTTCAATACATACGCCGCACCTAATCTACCCATCTATTCCCTCCCGTCCTTCAGTCGCTATGCGCTCTGTCACCAGGCCATCAGACTTGCTGTTTCCTCTCACTACCTTGTGCCGTTGTTCCAGCCAGGACATAGGGTATGTGTCCGTATGCGCTTTGTAGTACCTCTATGATCGACTGGGCGAAGGAATGTAGAGGTCATAATGTGGTATAATCGTCGTGACGCCAGAGCTTCTATCTAGCCCATATATACGTCGCGCGAGTGAAATAATAGGGAGTAATTAAAGATTCCGCGTATGCCACAAGGTGGTAGGTACAGCGGCGCAGGGGACACATTTCGCCGTCTGCAGCGGATTCAGGAGGAACTACGTCACGGTATAATTTTCCTAACTTCCTTCAACTTGCATTATTTTTCCCAAGTGTTATGCATTTAACCTCCTACTCTCGTCATGTGCATGAGCTTCTAGGAGGCGACGAAGCTTCAATACAAGTCCTTCCGTGAGCTGAGTGATGCCGTGGGTAGTGCAAATGCGATAGGATGGCATCGCCTGGTAAGTCTCAGCAAGGATCTGCAGTGGCCATCCGACCGTCAGACAAGAGAGAACGGATTGATGGAAAAACTACCTTTCCGCCTTCCACACGGACAGAAGCAAGAATGTCATCTGGATCACCGATGCGATTTAAAGGTGGAACATTGCGGTCATCTGCGTCGCGCAGTACGCGCAACAGGTGAGTGCAGTGTAACGAGGACGAACTTGTCGCTTACCGTGTACATGCATCCAGCCCTCCCCTAGTTGCAATGCACCTGCGGCCTGAATATCATCGACAGCCTCCGCAAGTCCTTGTGATATTGCTTCGTGAAGAAGCGGCAGGAAGCGAGCTGCCAATTCCAGTAGATAAATCAGCGAGTTAAGCGAACGAGAAGTTAAGTGGGGCCGCATACAGTTCTCCATAAAGTCGTTCAGGCCCGCTTCATGGTCATCCCCGGGTGTCTCAGCAGGAAGCCAGCCAAGTATGGTAGTCGACTCTGAGAACGGTGGCGGGTCTGCTAAGAAAGACACGGCGAAGACGGGGCGCGTATCCGACAATGGTGTGGGCGGCGGGACTAGATGGTAGAAAAGGCCTCTCCGAGAAGGGTCTTCAAAGGTAGTCTGGCTTGGCCTATCATCGAGCTTGAGGGCATGGGTGAAAGAGAAATGTCGAAAGGGGAAGAAAGCTCCAAGTCGGTCGTGGCTTGAGAATGTAGGATGAGGGAATGGCAACGAAAGACGAAGTGACCAAAGTGACCGAGAAGATAGAACGAGGGCACTTGTACCCTGTTTTCTTAACACTCGAAAGACATTTGCTTTCATCCGGCAGCACTCAGGTTGACGGGCGCTGCAATTGAAAGTTAAAGGTGTATTGTGTATTGTATCCTCTTCTCCCTTGCCGTAACCTTCAATAATTATATTCCCACGATTGTTGTTCTACGGCGACGACGACGACGACAAGGATTGACATGGCTTACGTCGCCGTAGAGTCAGACGAGGTATGTTTCCCTTTTTCCTTTACTATAACTATAACCATCCCTAAATTTCATCAGCGTTTAGAGGAAGGCGATAGTAAAGGTTAGCATATCACCTCGTCCGTTCATTCATAGATCCTTGTGAACACATTTGCATTACGCCTCAGTCTTCGCCCAACCTCCGGAAGGCAATATCGGTGACCGTTCTCCAAGAGAAAGTCAAGGAAGAGGTGAGTTCCTACGCTCACGCACTCAGCGTGTGCGTTCGCCTAAAGATACCTGTCCTACTTGTAGGCTACATCTCTGATGCTGCTAATGCGTCGTTCTGGAACGTAGACTACTATCAACACCATTTCGATGTTGACACGAAAACTGTACGTCTACTCTAGCCCTCCCGCTCTCCGGGCGATTTTCCAGACCTGAGTTTTATTACTAAGGTTATCTTCCGCTGTATCAACACACTCAACCCCTTCTCCCCTACATATACTTCCGCCCATCTCACACCTGCGCCCGACCTTTATGGTCCATTCTGGTCACTCACCACACTCATATTCACTCTTTTTGTCACGTCTTCTCTTGCCCACTCCGTTGTTTCTTACCTGTCCTCTAGTCCAGTAGAGTATGACTTTGCCCTACTAAGCACAGCCGTTGGGCTCGTATACGCGTACGGCATTGGCGTGCCCGTCATGCTTTGGGGGTCTTACGCTACATAGGCATTAGTGAAGGATGGGCAATGGGCGAAGCCGTAACTGTATGGGGCTATGGTATGTTTGTCTGGATTCCTGTGTCGGTACGTAGACCATCTCCTCCCTCATAACTTTCTGATCAAGTGTTTGCTCAGATTCTCTGCATCATTCCCATTGCTCTTTTCGCTGGATTCTGGTCGCATCGGGTTCGCTGTGTCAGGTTATTTTCTTGTCGCGAACATCTACCCGGTTCTTCTGTCCGTATGTCATCCTCCCCATCTAATATTCCTGGTTATGCTTTTAATACCTTTAACGTAGGCGGACCAGAAGCCAGTACGGCTTCTTATCGTCTTGATTGCGGTGCTACATGCGGTTGTCGCGCTCTTGTTCAAGGTCTTATTCTTTAGCTACTACATAGAGACTAACATTGGCCCCACTGACCCTGTAGCCAATAACGTCATGGCACGAATGGTGCCATGACTTTCTACACCTTGGTCTTTGGCATACCTGAATGTGAATTTCACTTGAGCTACTACGTCCGAGAGCATAAATAAAATGTGTTCAAGTACAAGGGTGGTTGATGATACAATTACAATGCATTTCGCCTAAGACCTCTATCACGTTGTTGCATCTTCAACGACTCCAGACAGATCGTCTTCAAGAACATCGCGGAATCTTTCATCCACGTCCGGCACCGGGATCGGGATGCGATGTCCATCTTGCTCTGCAAGACAGGCGCGACACGTCAGTTAACGGTTCTTCAGGATCTGCAATGCGACACAGCTCAAGACTCACTCTCTGTCGGCGTTGGTGCAAATTGAAACAGATAGATGATCTTCGGTTCATGCACACACACTGTGCACATGCTCATGCTCCAATCATCCCACTCGATTGCGACGAGACCCCGAGAGAACTTCTCGCGCACGGCACGCGGCGGCAACGCGAGCTGCGCGACCGCTGCGGGGCTCTCGCGTCTCTTGAGCGCTGCGTCGACCCACCCGCGCTCCGCCTCGCCCGCTGCACGCCGCTCCTCGTCCTCCTGCCACCGTGCATGCGGGGTGGGCGGTGCGATGAGGTCCGCGTAAGCCAGAGGTCGTGCAATGCAGGTGTTGCCCGCCTGTCTCCGGCCTGTATTCCCACGAGCAGAGGACGAGTGGTTCCAGGAAGGATGCGTAAGGTGCCGAGGGCAGCATTCGCGCTGTACTTGTACGATATGATCTTGAAAAAAGGGCCGTACAGCTGGAAGCGGAACGCCGTGTCCCTGAGCGGGACGACGGGTGGGGGCGACTGAGGAACCTCTTGGGGCGTCGAGAGGGTCGTAGTGTCGTCAACCGTCATGGCATCCTCTGAGTTTTCTTCGGGGTCCTCTCCCTCAGCAATAACTTCCTCAACTTCGCCCTCCTCTTCCGCGCCATTACCCACAGCAGCGGCTGCAGCCGCCTGTATCTCCGCTTGCCATTCGCTGTCAGGACGGAACAGGTCTATTTCGGTCTTTGGTACGCGCTCAGGCCACAGACGAAACTGCACTGTATGCCATGGGTCCCGCATGACAACAAATATCGAAACGGGTGGCGGTTCTGCATATGCTGTTAAGGCTGCAGTCGCGTCCTCTCCGTCTGTTGACGAGGGCACAGCAGAGATCGTGACCTGCATTAACTGTGACCCTGCTGCAATCGTGTGGACAGAGCGCGGCCAAACGACTTGCACATCATGGGCTTGGGAAAATTCGCTGTCTTTAGGAATTTTGTATAGCTCGAGAGCCAATGGCATTGTGACATCCTTGCGGTCCGTGCGCACAACGAGGAGCTCCCGCTGAGGTGTGAGAAGACGGATAGCGCGGATGTCATAAGTGAATAACCCCTGCGACAGCATACAGGCGTCTAACTATGAAAATAGACGTTAAGGTAGGCTGAACCTCACATTAGGGTGAATCTCCGATACTTCCTCTTCGTATCCAAACAGTGCGCCGACCCGAACGCGGCGTATGTTGCGCGATACCAAGTTCTTAAGAGTATAAGCCGCCCTTGAACAGCGACGACATAAGGCGCACTGTTGAGCACGTCAAGATCAGTGAATTCAAAGGCAGTGTTGGAGCGGATTGTGGTGACGCTGCGGAAAGGCGGCTGCTGAGCATCGACACGCGTAGTGTACGCGCTTGACCCAGGAGGAAAGCGCGGGTCCTCAGCGATGTGGAGGGCGGGAAGGGGGCAGTGAAGGACGTTAAGTTCATATCGCACTGGAACAGGGTAGTCTATGAAGTGATCTTCACTATAGTCGGAAACGTCTATCCTAGAAGAGTAACGTTTTCGGCTGTTATGCAGAGCATCGGAAGACGGAGAAGACCTACCCTGCCATACGATCTGAAGCACGTTTGGGCTCGCGGCGCACGTAGCTAATCAAGATGCCCATTTCGGCTTCATAACGCGCGTATTTTGCCTCGATTTTGTATGCTTTTGACGGGGTTGCAATCTTAGCAACCGGATAGGCCGTCTTGACGCGATGTTCCATCATCAGCAGCATCAGTGCATACCGACCAGTCCCCTCGCGAACTGATGCAACGACATATTTCCCACCTGGAACTATTTTCATGGACATAACGTCTGCATAAACGCAGAATCTCCAGATTTATAAGCTTTGGGTACGGTACTCCGCCAGTTCGCTTCTGCAGAGAGGGCACGGGTAACCAAACGTTCCGCCTCGAAACTGCTTAGAGAAGGGAAGGAGTAGCGAATTGTGGGGGGAAGAGGTGGAAGTGGAAGGTGAAACGTGCGCAGGATACGTTTCCAGACCATGGGCTGATGCGTTAGTTCGTAGAATAGTCGACATACCTGAAATAGAGGGCGTGAGTAGAAAACTGACTCTCGATTCAGTGAAAGCATACCGATCTCAGACGTAGGATATCTCGAACGCATAGATGAATGAGGATAAGGTCGACGAGGGTATCGTTCGGGAGGGACAACAGGGTCAATTTCCTGCGTGATGCCGTGTAGCGCAAGACTGTCCGGCGTATGAGGTGGTGAGGTGCGGAGAACATTAGGAGTTTAATGAAGCTGAACAAACCTGAGATATGATATGTTAAATATGCCTTTGGTAGATTGCGTTAGCGAAGTGTATCCCGGAGGAAGACAATAATCTTCTTGTTCTTCCATAAGCGGTGACACAAGGGTGAGAGAACGTGTAAGTTGGTATCCAGGCCACTGCCATCCTCTTTATTCAAATCTCGAGAATAAAACAATGTTAGAATAATCATCTATGTAGTGGTGATAAATGATCGTGGCGAGTTGCTATGTGCAACTTTGTTGGTTGGCAATTATTGAATTGCAAATGTCTGAACACAATTCTCGGTCACCTGCTTCTCTTACAGCGACGACGATGTTGTCTACACTACGTTTCACGGCCTCTCGTTCGCTTTTCACTGTTACAAGGCCATCTTTTACGCCAACTTTTATTACTTCTATCATGTCTCGTCAAAATTTACTGTCCCTGTCCACTTTCGCTGCTCCACCACCGCCGCCTACACCAATATTAACCACTAAACTCTCCACACTACCTTTCACTACAACGCCTAGCACTTCTCCCATCTTAGACATACCTCCAGCGGAGGATCCCCTTCTCCAGTTCATGACAAATACCATCATGCGCCATGGGAAGCGTAAACGCACGTCTCGCATCGTCTCGCGCATGCTTCTCTGGGTGCATTCGTTGACTCATGCGCCACCACTTGAAATCGTTCGGCAGGCTGTGCTGCTCGCTGCGCCTGCTGTACGCAGCATGTCGCATACTCATGGTGGCAAGATTGTTTCCCGCCCTATCGCGCTCAGCGAGAAACAGCGCACGCGTTATGCCGTCAAATGGATTATTAAAGCAAGTGACAATCGCCTAGGGCAAACCCTCGAAGAGCGGCTTGCGAGGGAACTCATTGCTATCATTCAAGGAACTAGCTCAGTATTGGCTGAGAAGGATAGGGTGCACACATTTGCTATGGTTAATAGGTGCGCCTTTGTGAATTAGTTAGCTGCATTGAGCTTGAGGTTGATTTTCCTCAGGGGGAACGCGGGGGCACGGGTCTAAAGCGACAAGAGTTTATCTACTTGCTTGATCACCATGTACAACGCGCGTCCTCTGTGGCATAGTTTTTTACTTCCCCAACAAAACGCGCGGAGCACATTCGAACGTTGGTTCCACTACTCCGCTCATTACTGTGCCGACCACAATACTTCACCCCACTGGCCTCATAGTCCAGTGCTAAGTCTTGGGCCCATGTTTATTGTCCCATTATTGGCAGTCTGATGTGGTTCTGACACCTGTTGGCATTTTTGTTACTATCTTCAGGTTGTGCGTGGCAGAGTGCAGGGGATCCCATCCAACTTCAATGACCAGCAGCGAGCAATGCTCTCTCAAAACAGCGACATATGATCCAACATCTATTGCATCACCAGAATTCTTTAGAAAATTCCGAACGAGGCCAAAGACGCATCCCGCGTTAAGTAGCCTATGTAATTGACACAGGCAAATTGTTACTGTGTTAGTGGTATAGAATCATGTCAGGGCTCGTATCTGCGAAATTGTAATTGAGGGGAGATTCGTTGTCACTCACTCACACGCAATGATGAACCTGGGAGGTCAGATGGAGGAGCGAGAACCCTACAAGCCCCAATAATTAAATGACATTCTACCATTACATTGAACAAATACAGGAGAATTTCTCAGAGCTTTGTACAAAGAAATGGTCGAACGCCCTATTACAAAAGGAAACTTTCTGGCTTTTCCAATTTGTGAATTTTTCTGAATTTCACAAAAAAGAACAGACAGCGTACTTGTTCGACAAGAATCAATCCTCCGTCTTCACAGCGACTTTCCTTTTCCCCCGGGCAGATGTACCCCTTTGCGGTCGTGAGCGTGAAGGAGACGCGCTTCGTTGAGCCGTTTGCATCTCTCCTAAGAGTCCACACCCAACCATGATCACGATTTGACGCGCCCCCATGCCAACAATCGCACCGGAAAGGCATGCGACCACAAGGAAGGTGTAGATCGGATGAATCGCTTGCAAGATAAACAAAACTGCGCGATAAGGCAAGAAGACGAAAGCATCGAGAAGGAGTTGCGAAGAGATAACGATTGGGGAGATGATGTAAATGATAACGGGGATGACGACCAAGAGTGGTGAGAGAATATAAGCTAAAACGATGTTGAAGAGGCTGATAGCATGTGGGAGGGCTGACGACCCCGTTGACAATACAGAGGTCAGGAACGGTAATATGAAGGATATCGGCGGAGGCTTTTGTACTCGGGAGAGCGTAGTCATTACAATTGCTGGGGAAGGTGAAGGTGAAGTCAGAGCCATGGCAGACGAGGGAAATAAATGAGCCTAGGACTCAACAAAAAACGTACGATGGATGATTATCGCTTCGGTAGCAGTGCTGTAACACATCACATGACCGACGCCCATCTGCCTATCAGTATCTATACAATACGAAAAAAACGAGACAAAAAAAATAAGTAGTATAGTCAACGAAAATAAACTACAGAAGTATTAACCTCCCTGAGACGCTTATTCATCCTCCATATAACTTGGTGGAGCTTCATGTCTCTCTTCACGAAGCCGTTGCATCTCGCGTCGCAGAGACTCAACTTCCGACTGGAGCCTCCGAGTTTCGGACGATGATGTCCCCACGCTCCCCTCTGTCGTGACAGTCGGGGATGAGTTGGGCTGGGGCGTGTTAGATGCTGAACGGGAGTGAGTGCGTTGAGAGCGCAATGCCTCTGTGCGTAACCGCGCAAGCTCCTTGCCGGACAAACCAATCGGTACAGATGGCAGGGTCGGGTGTAGGGGAAGTGATGTAGGGGATGGGTCGTTGGTATTGCCAACCTGGAAGGTCGTTGCTTCTTGAAATGGTCCAGATTGACGCTCCGTCCAAGACATTGCATCCAGCTGAGTTGCCTCAGGAAGTGACGGATTGAAAGGTGTCACTGCCATCTGTTGACCTGCTTCTGTGACGACACTTGAGAAAGAAGACCGGACAGATTTGCTCATGTTACGTCTCCGTCGACGCCACACAAAGGCAATGGCTCCCGTCACAAGGAATAAAGCCCCAATGCCACCTAATATGCCCCCCACGACTGCACCGGTGTGGGAAGCTTTTGAGGAAGTATTTGTCGTTGAAATATTGGCGTTTATTGGAAGAATTGGTGCTCTGCAAATAGTGACAGGTCAGGGATGAAAAAAGGGGAGAAAGTGGTTGAAGACGGACTTGAGAGCTAATGGCGCAAACATTGCGCCTTGTGCAGGACTGACGAGCGTTACAGTAATTTAAGTATACCTGTCGGTGATAAATCCTAAGTATCTCACCTAGCCACTCCCAGAATGGTCGATCCATGGATGCTGTCGTAGCTGAGAGGGAAGACTCCCGGGCTCACGTTGAACGACGCACGGTTGTGAATATTCGTGATAATATTTGTGCGTAGGTCTTGATTCGAGGCTATAGCGGCTGTAAACAAATTCCAGCCTAGACAAACGTCAGCCAAGGGAGTTAGAGAACATAGAGATACAGACCAGATATCGTGACGCTTGTGTCTGAGCCCAGACTATCGACTGGGATGCCAAAATTGCTAAACGTCGAAGTCAATGCGATGTTGTTGATGAAACTGCTTTGGCCATCGTATATCTGGAACTAGTGAGTGATAACACGAGGCGAGCCACACATACACACTGACTGATGATTCCACGAGATTAGTACCTAGCCATACATCGGCGAATAGATTATATCCCAATGTCCAAGAGTTCTCTTGATTATACACTGCGAGCAGGTGTTGGTCGCTGCCTAAGGCTAGGCTCTTCCATTGACTGTAAAGGCGTGCAGCGGCATTCTGCAAACGAATCAGCCTAACTCCATGGCATCAGACATTTGAACAGACTGAGTATTTATCAGCATCAGCCGTATTCTTAACAATTGAACTTAATTTTGACATGGCGTAGATGGCGATGATGCCCTTGATTGCAAGGTTGGTTTGGTTAGTGGCCGACAGGCCATCTGCAGAAGACCTGAGTCATTGTCCATTTTCAGTAGTGAGTAACCCATTGAAGGTAGGAAAGATCATACTGCTCATGTATGAATAGCGACGAGTTTGACAAATAATTGGCCCAGGAAGTCAGTATGGGATACTGCCAACGTAAGTGAGTCCCGAAAAGGAAGAGAGAAGTGAATGAGCGTACATATTTATTTATGAGACTTCCGTCTCCACTCGCCCGAACATGAGCATAGGTCATTATCAACATATTTCCAGTCTCTATAGCAGGCAATTGATCAGACCACATGCACAACCTGTGCGAGAAAGTACCAACGTTCAACCCCTTGGTTATGGTTTGCATTACTGCCGGAGATATTGGGGTAACCGGACCCTATATGCCTTAAGCGTATGGGGTGTCTTGTCTCTATGGGACATACCTAGATCGGCAGCAGCAAACGGGATGGAATAATTAGACGATGCTTGAAGCCGAAAGAGAGGTTCAAGAAGAGGTGCGCCAAGGGTAGGGTCGATGTACAAGAATGCAGGGAATGAGGAAAATAGTGTCTCGACAGCGTTTACACGGCTTGGCAGTCACAGTCAGCCTTTCCGGTGCTAGACAAAGACTAGGATTAACTCACTTTGGCTTTTCCCCACCGATATTCTTCATGAATACCATTACATCTGATTCGTTGAAGTTACCATTCGCGTCAGTGCCAATCGTTATCTGGGTGCTACCGAACACTTGGGCGGTTGCAAGAGAAGTCAAATCCCCTAGCAGGTCAGAGATAGAAGCGGCGGCTTGGAGTATTTTCAGGTCCAGCTCCTCAGCCCTTGACGATGCATTGGAAAAATCATTAAGGAAATCAATAATCTTAATAAAATATCAGCGACATCATCGGTCCAAGGAAGATAGGCACTAACCAAAGATGAATCATCGGAATAGCGTAACTTGTAATATAATTTGCGTTGCTGAGGAGGAGCACCAGATAGATCTGTGTAATTGACAGCCGGATCTGTCGTGTAACCGACTGTCCAGACAACCGGGGACTGGGTAACTTGGATGGTGCCAAGATCACGCGATATGGCGAAAACCGCGAAGTTAGTTGAAATGGGACGAAAGTTTGTTTCTTCTTGGTTGTCTAACACCCCGTTAAGCATAAAAAGTCCTCGGGAGACTGTATCCTGGGCAATTTTGTGCGTGACATTGTCCCCCTAACCATGAATAGTGAGAATAAAATAGTGAATAAAATAGTGAACAAGTCATTGTGACCCACCGACTTCATTGCATAGTACAAGTTACCCCATTCCGCCAGGTTGCGGATCTCGTTGAACACAGCTGGTGTCTGGAGTCTAACTGTATGGTAGATGATGTCGGCAGTGGATGTCGCGCTCCACAGAATCACCTGCTTTGTATCCCCCGAGTTCCACTCTGCAGAAATTTTGAGAAACAAAGCCAAAGCCAGACCTTAAGAATAATTAGCACGTACCTCCGCTTACGTCAGAGTACACTTGCACAGCATGAGCTGCACCGTCCAGTGATTTTGCAGTAAAAGCCAAATATGAGAACGGGATAGATTGTCTGACCCAATCTTTAGGCTAAAACAAAGTATAGGCGGATATTAAAAGTGAGAAATGACGAGAAGCAAACCTCAATTGGATTCAAGAAAGTAAGGTTGACTTGCATGTTCCCAGCTTCCGCGCTGAGCACGGTCTGGGTAGGTGTGACCACCGTATTGGTGAGGTTCACAGTAGCGTTGACACCAGGGACGCCTCCCAGGAATGAATAGGTTATTCCATCAACGCGTACGAGAACAGACCATCCGAGGATCTGGGACAAATGAACCTGGGTGTCTTTCTGAGTACAGGAAAGCCAACGCACCTCAGAGGGGTCATAGGTTGTTGGCCAATGTTTCCCGCGGACAGTGCCGTTGGTCGTGTACTCCCAACAATTGAGGTATGGCGAGCGAACCGCAAGAGGAATTGCCGCAGGGAAAATTGTTTGCTGAGCTCTTCCGTAAATAGAAAAGAGCGCGAGTAGTAAGAAAGTAAATTTCAATTGCGGGAAGACGAGAGACATAGAGTCGTCAGGTTATCACGGGTGTCAGTTCTACGTGGAGGAAGGACTCGAGACTCAAGAAGGCGGAGGGGTTGACCACTCGCAGAGTGGTGGACTCGGAGAGAGTGCGATGAGAAACGTCAGCGTAACTGGTCCATGATACTCAATTGAACTTCTGATTGATTCATCGAACACAGAGCGCTCAAAGGCTGGTTGCAATGCGACGAGCGCCAAAGTGTGGAGAATGCCATATGTTTGCTGCTGAGCAAATTATCCGAACTTGATACGCACATGGAAATGGAAATGGAAATGGCTTTAGGATAGGATTACTAT
The DNA here is from genome assembly GCA_022496185.1 of Multifurca ochricompacta. Lineage (NCBI taxonomy): Eukaryota > Fungi > Basidiomycota > Agaricomycetes > Russulales > Russulaceae > Multifurca > Multifurca ochricompacta. The sequence goes on along the minus strand of WTXG01000260.1, from coordinate 35,996 downwards.
AGCAATGCCATAACCTCCCCCCAAGTCCGAGTCATACAGGATGCAGGATGGTCATAAGTGCCGCATTACGTTCCCTGTGGGTGGGGTGATGGAGTGATGGCACCATTGGGCGATGCTGGGCTGTGATGAAAGAATGGATGGGACTCGTTTAATTAAATGGCACCCTGATAATTACCATTATGCTGTGCTGGCATCGTGGCATCGATTTCATTCACGCACGAAAGGCGGACGCAAAACACCCAGCAAACCTGGGAGAGCATCTAATGCAGTTAACTGGGTGGTCCTTTCGTAAAGATTGTTCCAGCAGCAGAATGATAGTGAATGATGATACTGAAAATGTGAGATACGAAGTTATTGCGTCAACATTCAATATTCGAGACTACATATTGGCACATTCGACTCAATTAGAAAGTCAGAGGCTTCGGCGAAAATACTCGAAGCAGCAGCGTGCGATCACGACTTTACTCTCTCTTCCGATTCTTGCAATGCGGCAGGAGTCAGGCTTCTCACAACTCTTCGGAAGTACCGATGTCTCCTTGAGTTGGGAAGTTTGTAATAAGTAGGCAAAGCAGATTCAGTGGCCACCACACCAGTCCAACCGATTAGCTCGTTAAGTGTTCAAAGTGAATGGTAAATGCAATTCACCCACCAGCACGTTGTGAGGCATCACGTGATGTACATACAGAGACAAACAATATCTGAAGCGTACATGAGGCTTCCAATTGCCTCTCAGTATTGCATTTTCTTCATTTTTTCAGCGTCGGTCGGCATTCGCGGTGAGTCGTTGCGGGAGCATTGCACTCCTGGTGGTATCGCAGTGCCGTAAAGTATTGTATCTTCAAGTTTGAATTGTGCATTAGAAGAACTTGGCGATCGAGAGAGAATGTGTCGAAATAATCGACTCCGTATACTTGAGTGAAACCGCGTGCGACAAGTCTTGTTTTGTACTTGTCCGCGGTACTGTCAGCCTTGCTTTTGACATGAAAAACCCATTTTGATCTGACTATATTCTTGTTTTCTGGGTGTGGTAATGTAATCCACGTTTTCGCCTTTTCCAGCGTAAGGATTTTGCGGTCCGGACCATGGCCTCCTTCCAGAAAGGCCAGTCGTCGCGTGTTTGAGCTTCAATGAGTGATTTTGGATCACCTTTGGCATCTTCAATAGCTTCTGCAATCATATTGTCGTATTCTGCCTGATAAACATAAACTGTGTCTGCTGATAGGTCAGCGATAGATGCAGAGCCTTCTTCTTGTGTAACGGCTTGTTACCTGCGTTCGGTCGATAGAGAGGGAGATCGGGGGTTCCGATGGCAAGAGGGTTGGATGGCGAGACAATCGTTCTGCACGCAGAGCAATATGATGAACAGGAGAGTAGTATTCACGGGTTATTAGCACTGAGGAACAGAGAGCTCGAAACTAAGGATACTACTGAGAAAAAGACAGAGGTTTAAATAGACATGTAGACTTATGACGTCGTACCACAATTAAGCCTTGATGACGGCTCCTGGAATGCTGGCGGCTCTTGGAATGTTTGGGGATTGCAGTTAAGCAATGCTGGCGACTCCTGGAATGCTTGTGAATCTGATCATTTAAGTCGTAAGGAATCTGATCGTTTACGTCGTAAATTAGTCGTAACATCTTGGGTGTCCAGATGGTGATATTTGGGCTTCAATGGTATCTATCCATGCTGTGGCTGCTATTCCAACACATAATACAGCTTGCATATTTCATTCTACGTACTAAAAAAATGATTTCCTGCTGTCAAACACCCAAACTGAAATACACGACTCCAGCAGACAGCTATGAGGCGGGCTCAGGAGAAGTGAGGCGCGTTACATATCTGTATGTGCATCACGTGATTGGTCACAATGTGCTGGGTGAATAGCGTTCACTAGTGTTCGAGCATAAGAGTTACAAGTCCTCATTGACATGATTGCTTAAGTTGTACAGCAATCTTGGCGGAAACACACTGGATGATACCCAGGGAAGCGTGTAAGTGAATCACCCATCATGTAGGGTGATGAGTTTATGCTTGTGCTTGGAGAGCAAGAAATTTTGCGGTGGGCTAGTCACACGAGATAGAAGATCACTCCTCTAATGGTGTACATGGAGCCCTACGAACACGAATATGTCTAGTGGTCTTGACGACGTGGCGACATCTCAAGACTCTAGAATCAGCAAATATTACGGAGCAAATTTCTGGGAATCTCCTAGAACTCTTGTAGCGAGCTATAGATGCGTAGCTCAGTCTTTGGGATACTAGTAGAAAGACTATGTAATTTGTTAATACCTATAAATGTGTAGCTACACAAATGAATCAGTGAATGGATAATGTAGCTGTAACACAGAAAGTACTGACCTCAGTCTTTGGGATAGAAAGACTGAGGTTTCTAACTACGCTACTGAGTCTTTATGATCAAGAAAATTTGCACGACCCGCGTGCTCTGAATATTGCATCGGTGATGATCGAATCCGGGCCGCCATCTCTGGTATCAATTGGTGGTTGCGTGCTATGGCTGCACTTCCAACAACTCTCGGGTTAGATCCTAGCAATCCGGGATAGTGTTCGAATACAGCCACGGCACGCAGCCACATAGATACTGGAGATGGCGGCCCGAGATCGATCATATCGAGGCCGTCCTACACAATGCACGAGGTGTCGTGCAAATTTCTTTACTTTATTATAGGACTATTCGCATAGTTAGTGTCCTCAGTCTTTCTGTTCCAAAGACTGAGGTCAGTATCATTCTCTTCGTAGCTACATTGTCTTTTACTAATTCTTTCTGTAGCTACTCACTTTTCTAGGTATTACCTAGCAATACAGTCTTTCTGTTCCAAAGACTGAGCTACTCGCTTTTCTAGCTCTTACAGATAGGCCAGGTAAAGCAGACACTCAATTAAATTGACATGGCAGCATGAAGTATGCATAGGTATAACTCCCGCATGGAACGCATCATTTCATTGTATTGTTAGAATGGCTTATAGACGATATGTGTGAAATGAAAATCCATAAATAATACATTGATACAACAACAGCCAGTAAATGAGGGAGGATACAGGATGAAAAAAAATCAAAGCGATGCAATAATGTTAAGCAAAAACCGACCGTGGCCCTTCGTCATCTTACTATCGTAATCCTCCTGCTTTCAGTATACTTCATAAGGCATATCTTCTACGGTACTAAGTGATGCGATGCTTGAACAACTTGAGCAGCTCGAGTCCCAGTCCGAGATAGACTCGTCAGATTCAGTTTCCGAATCTGTATGGGGCAAGCTGTCATGTGAAGTGTAAAGCGAGGTCTCGTCTCTGGGAATTGACGACGAATAATGCGGCGAATGCCCCAAATAGAAAGCTTGTGAGGACGCACGATGCCGTCTCGACCGTCGATGGAGCCTGTCCAGGAAGAGATTGTGGGTCCTCCGGCGGGACGAGAGGGGCAGGTGCGGAAGTTGGTGCAGAAGACGATCCTAGTGGTTCGGCCTCGTCCGCAGACTCGTCCGATGCCGACCGAGAGTGCACCGACATAAATTCGTCCGTGAGAAGCTGCAGCTCGCTGACGACACCTTGCAATCTCGTGACTTCATTCAGTGCATGGATCCGTTGGGCATCCCGCACTTCTTCTCCGATGACGTGAACCATAGATTGTATGAGATCCCAGATCTCCGTGTGCTCACGGACCCACCACTGGCCCGGCCAGCGTGCGATGATGAACGCAAGTTCTGCCACATTATCAATAGCTCCTTGGAAGTCTTTCAAGGCATATTTCTGGAACCAAGGGCGAAGGAAGCACATTGCCAGGCGCACTGAACTTGTAGTTGTGTCGCGTAGACGGACCTCCGCCGATGAGCGCAAGAATTGCTCTGACATCTGCTGGCAAAACTGTTGATACCCTGAACGCTGTTGGGTAACATCCCAGGTGAGGCTGCTAAAGAAGTTTTTATCTTCTTCGTTGGGGTTAGGGTTCAGGAAGTAAGAGGGAAGTTTTGGTATGATAGACAGGACGGGGATGGAGGCCAGCACAGCTGTGCCTGGGACATAGCCATAGATAAGAACATCTTGTGCTTCTGTTGCAAATCGATACCACTTCCAGTGGTCTTGATGGCGTCTAATCCTGGCGATTAGCGTCAATATAATTGGGAAACTCATGAACTCTCACTCTTTAGGTGAACCCTTTCGTAACAGCTCCAACGCCGTGACAGCTCGCCCTGAAACTGCTTTCGCGTCGATCACTGCAATTTCTATTTCGTGCTTTGGGTTGCTCTTGTAACGACGAGTGGCTTCCCATATTGCCCAGGCGAAGCTAAATGAAGTGGTGACGAAGGGTGACGACGACTTTTTCGTCCAATCCATATGATTAGCCACGTCGGCATACGAGTTGGGTATCGCAGACTGATCGGGCAAGGCCGATGATGGGCTCATGGCCTGAAAATCTTGCACAGTGTATCGATAACTGTTTTTGAATTTCTGACCAATGAAGAATGGCTCGGAACTATCGAAAAAGGGGGAAAGTGGTTTTGGTGTGTACACGCGGAAGAGGAAGGGGTTATGCTCGACTAGCGAGTCAAAAGTAAGATCTGGGCCAAAACCATACTGAGGGAGTGCGTTGAAGCCCAACTGAAAACGGCCAGATCCGTTAGAGTCTGAGGAAAAACCTTCCATGGCAGAGGTGTTGACTGGTAGAGGAGAGATGATACGGTCAAGAAAGTGGCACGCATCGATGGCCTTTTACTATCGCAATTCTTGCCTCGTGGAAGCAATGCAGAGCACCCCACTCCAAATTCAGCTCGCCTGGAGGCGAAAGAGACCAAACCCGGACACGTGGAGCCAACGAGGCAGAAATGATCCCACAAGCACCCCAAGACAAAGGGAGAGATGAAACCGCAGAGTTTCAGCCGTCAGTTAATATTTGCAAAATGTCCTGGACAGTTCGGTTGAATTGTTTGGGATTGGGAAATTATTCTCAGCACTGCAGTGCTGCGAGATTGCAGTTTCTTGCCTGGCCCTTGGTTAACGGAAGTCACGTGCACGTATACATTCCCAAGTCAGCTGACCCAACTCAAACTCACAAATGCTCACACCTCACACACAACACATTGATATCGATCTTTGAGGCGGTGTCGCTGCACACTTACCATGCGGCTTTGAAGACTCAGCAGGTGGCGCACGTGTGTATGTGCGTGTGCGCGTGCGCATAGTGGTATGTAATTAAAAATATCTAATCCTTGTTCCTGTTAATCCCGCTTTCCCGATCACTTAGCCCCAACCATAGATCGTGGATTATGGAGCTTCTAGGCCACCGAGAATGGCCGTTTGAATCATAATGGTCGATGAGAATCACGGATTGAGAATACCTGTTGTAATGTGGAGTAGAATGCAGCTCATGTGCTTGGAAGTGACGTGAGTAATTTCTCAACTTCTTAGCTTACACTCTCCCGAACTGACTTCATTCCATTGGAGATACCAACCATTATGCGTACCGTTAAACTTAGAGCCATCTTGCGTGTACCATGTGACGACCTTCGATGTCCTATATGTCAGTGCGAGCTCGATGCAATTTACTAGCATGGAAGGCTCACCCTCCAAGAGATCTTAGCCCCGTATTCTGAAGTTGCTCAGATCCCTGGACTCGGACTCTTCGCTGTTGTTTACCTTGGCACCAGGTGACGAACCGTGGCGATTATGCGGAAGGGTCACCTTGAGTTCATACTCATGTCAATTGAGTGGTCTCTGGAAGCACATCACCGGTAAAGGAAAATGAACATGAAACCGGGCTGAGAATTTTCTGCTTCAGCCCAAGTAGTGACCCTACAATCTTTTCGCGGCGTTTGTCACCCATTGCTTGCTCGACCTTTAAGTCCGCACCAAGTCCGCATGGTGCTGTTGGCACTCAGAGACTTTTGACGTTTCTTAGTTAGGCATTCGTATGGGTCTGCTGGAGATGGCTTTCTAATCTTATAAAGCGTCTTTTGCTTGAGTCTCTCATAATGCAGTCTGCTAGTGTCACCTCCATGCGAGTCTCTCTCATCAACCGTGTCCTTACCCCGTCACATATCTCTACGGCTTCGCCGCGACGTACAGCGACAGCAGCGACTTTATTGACTACACCCTCGTCTGCGGAATTCCTTGATATTTTTGACGTCCCACATCAACTTGGGGGGTCCTCCACACTCCTCGGGTTTACACCTTCTCGAGTTGTCGACCCATCAAGACGGCGGACAGCACCATCTCTACCAGAACCGGTACTCTACGACGGACCGTCTCGAGGCAGGAATTCGAGATCAATCTATACAAGAGCTTTCAAGACTCTTCCGACCTCCCTCCCTCCTCCAAAGATCTTCGACGGCCCAGCCAGGCGAAGACCATACATTCGACCTACCATTCCAGTATGATATATTACATGGCCATTCAAAGTGTTTCCTGCTAACATCATCTTAAAGGCAACCTCTCGGAACCCATCATCAACTTTAATGTCCCATTGGGCGTTGAAGGGGATATCGTTTCTGAATGACGTGGGTTTGCTGAGACTAAAGGTATCATGATGATACGCTATTTTAATTGAGTCATGGACGAGGCAAATTCTCAGGAGGAATTAATTTTTGTAAGCGTTTGGTTCACGGATGGGAGTCCGTGATCTTGTACCTTATCCATAGAGATCTCAGGAGATAGCGGATGGTATTTCAAATAGGATCACCCCGCCATCAACCACTGTGATCAATTATATGAAACCTACTCGTTACTAAATGGATTTAATTGTTATATGGGTATTCTGAATATTTGAAAGAAAGTAGAGAATATATTTGAAAGTAGAGAATATTGTGTCACGTGTGTGCGTGGGTTTATTATACTACTATAATCACGCACGCACGCATACACTTACACACTCTCTCACGCAGTGTATCACCCTTACAATAGCATAGATACTTGTGACTGCGCGTAACAACTAACTCAATTTTCTCCTTTCCCCTACCCTTTCACAATACCTCCCTTACTCTTCTTTGGAGCTTGCACACTATGGCATCCCAGTCTCCCATGATCTCAATCCCAAAGAAGGGCACGGATGAAGTCGACTGGACTTTGCCAATTCGGAGTGCGATCTCCCAGTCATACGGAGAAGATTCAGACAACTATGCGACCGAGTGTGCTTCTCTCCAGAGGTGTCGGCAGGACGCTGTCAAAGGAGCTGGAAGTGATATGACTGGTGCGTTCCCTCGCCCTCGTAGGAGGAACATTGCCGACGCAACTTAGCCCGTGACTTACTTTACAAGTATTTTGGGCAACTCGAACTTCTTGAACTTCGTTTTCCAGAGATTCGTGTCAACTTTCCTTGGCGCGATGCCTTCACTAACAAACTTATCGTCCAAACATCCCTCGCATACGAGAAGGCGTCGATCATATTCCAGATTGCCTCTACTCATTCCGCAATAGCAGCCTCTCAGAGCCGGTCAGATCCCGAGGGCCTGAAACGTGCATTCTATTATCTGCGCTGCTGTGCTGGAATGCTCACATATATCAACGAGAACTTTCTGCATGCACCGTCCACGGATCTCAGCCGCGAGGTCATCAAGTTTCTCGTCGGAGTCATTTTGGCTCAAGCCACTGAAGTGTTTTGGGAAAAGTGTCGAGATGAGAAGAAGGGTAACGCTTTGATCTCCAAAGTCGCGTCTCAAACTGCGTCGATGTACAATGCACTTAACGAAGAAGTCAAGGAATTCATGGGAAAGGGTATTTTCGATAGAAACTGGATCACAGTTCTCCAGGTAGGACTATGCGGCCCTGTTTATCATTGAATCCTAAAATCTGACACCTAATGTTTAAGATCAAGGCCAAACATTTCTCCTCTCTTACACAATTCCACCGTGCACTCGCTGACAACGCGGCGTCCAAATATGGAGATGCCCTCGTTCGCTTCCAACTTGCTGAGGCCGCCGCCAAAGAAGCACACAGGATTGCGTCTAACTTCAATACCATGTTTCTGCCTCAGATGTCTCCAAATCTGCCAGCAGATTGTGGCCAGTCACTCTTCGAGCTTGCAAAGTCACAGCTGGCACTTTCGACAGAGCGTAAGGCGGAGGCCCAACGAGACAACGACCTTATCTATAATGCAGTGTTGCCGACGGCAGAGACACTCCCCTCCGTAGACAAGGCAGTAGTCGCGACTCCGATCCCTATCCAAGAAGTGTATGGTACCCCTGAAGTGCAGAAGGTCATTGGCTCGGATTTGTTCTTGCGCCTCGTCCCTTTGAGTGTCCACGAAAGTGCAAGTATATACTCAGAAGAGAAGGCGAAGCTTGTGCGCAGCGAAGTCGAGAAGGCCGACGGTGCAGCAGGCGAGGCCCGCAGCGCACTGGAAGCCCTTGGCGTAAAGGCTGGTTTACCGCGCTTCCGTGCAATGGTTGAAGGGGCCGTCGCAGGAGAAGACGAGATTCCGCTTGACGTGCGCCGATACCGCCAGGATATTGGTGTTATTGAGGAGCGCGAAGGTGTGGACACCCTGCTCAAGCGGCTCAGAGAACTGAAAGAGTCCGTGCGCATCGAGCTCGACTCAAGCGCCCGAGATCTGGACATCGAGAGTCAAGACTGCGAAGCCATGCGTGTCAAGTATGACCACCATTTCACGCAGGCTCCATCCTCCGGTTTAACCAAGGGTCTTCGAGCCGACCTCAAGAGCCATCTGCAGGCGCTCGATGCCGCTGGGGCGTCAGATGGCCAGGTGAAAGCCATGTGGGATTCTGCCAAGGGTGACGTGTTGCTGCTCATTTCCGATGACGTGGAGAAAGTATTCAAAGAAAGCGCACGAGGGCATGACAGGCGGGAAAGCTTGTTAGATCTTGACACAGATAAGGATGATGCAGAAAAAGCAAAGATAGCGCACCTCGTGGAAGATATTGACGAAAGACTCGGACGTTTGAACAAGATTGAAAGGGAAAGAGACCAGACCCTCAAGGATCTCAAAGAGAAGGTAACGAGTTACTTGCGCCTCCCTGAAGTGCTAACTGTACTGTCATTCCAGATACAAGCCGATGATGTATCTCACCTTTTACTTCTTAATCGCCGCAATCCAAACGTCGAACCGTCAATTTTTGCTTCAGAACTTGAGAAGTTTCGCCCATATCAACAGCGCCTTAATCAAACAGTGCACCATCAACAGGCGACAATTCAAGAGATCACACAATTTTGGCGGGCACTGAAAGACTTGGCAGGACGCGGAGATGGTGCACGCAAGTGGGACGAGAGAGAACGTCGAAAAAAAGAAACCGTTCGGAGGTTCAGTCAGGCCAGCGAGAGGTACATGGAAATCATAGATGGTCTTGCGTCAGTAACCTTTCACACCGTATTACTCGCCTCTAACTCCGCATTTTCACCGGATAGCAAGGGCCTTCAATTTTACTCTGAGTTAAGTGGCTTGTCATCAACACTTCGCCGCAATGTCAAGGATTTCGTTTCTTCGCGAAAATCCGAGCGCGATACACTTGTCGCACAAGCTGAGACACAGCAGCGACTGTCGAGACCAGGAACGCACCAAGTATCATCCCCACCAAAGCCACCTCCCCCACCGCCCCCGCCTTCCAATTTGAATCAAGCCTTCTCTTCCATGAGACTACAAAGCGTATCGGCATCACAAAACCCACCCCCTCCGCCGGCTTCGTGGACACCCGCCTGGCAGGACGCTCATTCGGGTCTCCCTCCTCCACCGCCTCAGTCATACCCGTCCCCATCCCTTCCTGCTTCGCAGACAGTCCCATATACTCTACCACCGCCTGCATCAGGTCAATCACCTGATAATCAATTGTACACCCGTCCTTCGTATCCCCCTCCCGTATCCGGGCATTCGCCTGACGGGCTGGCGCCAACTCTGACGCAGCGCGACCCCTATGCTAACCTCGGCTCTCTCGCAGGCACTAGTCGTTTTCCCCCACCGCCACCCCAACGTCAGGTATCTTACTCTCCCTCAGGCCAAGCGCAGAACCAAACGTACCAGTCACACCCACCTCCCAGTCACTCTGTATACCCGTACTCGGCAACTCCTCCCCCGCCTACAAGGCAGGGCAGTTCGCCGGCGTTGCCGCCTCCACCACCTCCCGTCTCGTATGCGCAACCACCCCCTCCGCAGGGTTACAGTGTGGGGGCGCGTCCACCCTATGTTGCCCCGCCGCCGCCGCCCGGTCAGCAGCAAACGTATAGTGGGTATGGCCAGTATGGGCGGTAGTTTGGACTCCAACATAGCATCACGAAATATGGAAGCTGTATTATTAATAAATCGTGTCGTTTTTACAGGCTGAGATATTGCGGAATACTTATGTCTGGCGGCGTCGGCCCTTGAATGAATAGGATTGTCCCCGCTCTGCGTCCGGTGGTCATTACCAAACAAATCTTGGCTTTTTATTTTTTTATTTTTTCCGTACAGTAGTTGTGCATTACCGTCCTTCTCGGCTTTAGTCCCAGAACGGGTCCCCGGTCCCTGTTTAGTACTCGCAGGGGGCTCATGCGGATCCGGTCGCACTGCGCTCGAGAACGCTGTCGTCCGTTTACCTTCCGTTCAAGCGTTGAAGGGAACTGAGACCTGTTGGCAGGTGTACCGACAATCTTGCTTCGAAAGCTTTAGCGGCGACTATTAACATATCGAGAGCACACGTAAAGGAAGCACTTTTCGCCGGTTATAAAGGGTCGAATCGTCAAACCCGGAGGCATGTGACAAGTGAATGATCTCTGATCTCTGATCCCGGAGATGGAGGTTTGGTTTGGAACTGAATGCTATTCACCCAGCACATTGTGACGCATCACGTGCAAAGTAAACAACGGCAAATTCTGTTGAACCAAGATACCGGTACCTGTAGAGGTTCCAGGATAGCAGTCTGACACAAGTCAAAAACACATTCACAATTAATTAGATACAGTTGATATCCTCATAATGCATGACCTAATAATGCATAACCTCCAATAATGCATGGCTTGAGGCCAGAACCAACATGGGACATAGGGATTTATGCATGAATTCTCATTTCAAATAATGCATGACACATTTTGGGGTTATGCATTACCATATTTGCCATATTTAGTAATTTGTGGCCAGAAGTGGTCCCAAATACTGCATGTCTGCCCATGCATCAAGTCTAAAATGCTGATGTAAAGCTCAAATGAGTGTGGCAGTTAAGATCTCCTCAATCCAATTGAGGAGACTGAGATTGGCCATTTGGATTACCAGTTCCCTGTTGGCAATGATGAGATCATTGCAGAAGCTCTTCACATGACTATGGACACCCCAGATGAGGAGATGGATGATGATGAAGAGGAAGGGAGTGGAGATGAAGGGCTATCAGCAAAGGAGGGAAAGGGACTTTGCAAGCAGCTCAAGAAACATTGTTTGCATTACTCTAATGTCAATGGTATCTCAACACTGATTCTACAACAACTGCACAAGTTATGTGCTCATTTGCACCAATTAGAGTTTACTACACAAACTCAAGTCACATTGGACAAGTTTTGGAGTGCCCCCCCCTTTAATCTAATACTTCTATCACATCTTAGACCTTCTATATGAGCACTGAGAGTGCCAGCAACATAAATTTTCGAAAAATGTCACATTTTGTCACATTTGTCACAAATATGATCATGCATAAAATCCCATCATGCATAGCAGGAGGCTGGAACAAGGGCTATGCATTATGAGAATGTTGACTGTACATCTAAGATCTGACATGTGATCAAATCACATCATTAAATGAGATAACAAGATAACATGTTTGTTTAATCTAGTAGCTGATATACAGTGACTCAAAAAACCCTTTCAATGTTGTTAGCTTTGAGAAAGAATGATTTTTACCTCATTGGATAAATTTGCTAAAATTATGAAATATTTGTGGTAGGTGGCCTACCATGTGGACATTATGTAATAAATTACACATTACATAATCATTATTTTTGGACAAGATAAAAATACTTTGGTGGAGACACCTCATTGAAAGATCTTTATTTGTCTTGTATGTCTTCTCAATTATCCCTTCCATAGCAATGGTTATGCATTGGGTTAGGACCCCCTTACAGGAGTCAGACAGCAGAGTACACACCTTGAGGTGACTGAGCACACTTAACTTCTGCTATGGCTTTAGTTGGTCAACCTACCTGGCAATGTGTATGGCATTGAAATAGCATGAAAAGAGATGTGGTTTTTTTTGCTGATACTGTAAATCCACTATCTGCCCAATTACTACTTTATATCACCCCTTTTTGCCTTGGTAACTGTTTATATCCTTTTAGCCATCCCATCCTTTCTATAACCTTTTGCCATCATTCTGGTGCATTTTTATTCCACTCCTCCACCACCCTCTCCCACAATTCAGGTACCCCCTTGACTGGTTAAGATCCTTCTTCAGATCCACTGTTACAACTGCTACCCAGTCACCCCATTTTCTTTGACCTTCATGATGCAGATCTAGTGAATAGCAGGGGTAACCCCTGGGTATCTTCATTGGTACCTGTACCTGTACCCATACCTGTTGCTATGGGTATGGGTAACCTGCAGGTTACCCACAGGTAGTGATTGTCAAGGGTTTTCATACCCACATGGGTAAGTGCCACAGGTTTTGCCAGGTACAGGTATGGGTATACAGCTCCCAACCCATGGAAACCCATACCCATGCAGTGGGTTTGGCAGGTATAGGCACCAATTATGCATTGACAAGATCAGTAGAAATTCTAAGATAAAACACATCTGCAGCCACAAAAATAAAAGATCTCATCTGATGTATGCTACAGGGTATCTTTAAATATGTTCTAGTATTATCATATGAAATATCAAAGCAGATCAACTGTCACAGCCAGGTCTCTGCTGTGTCAGTCGTCATTTCAAGCTAAAGGCCCACAAGATACAAGAGGGGCACATGTTGATTCAAGGTGTCAAGGCAACCACAAGGGCTGTGTTCAAGGTTCAAGGCCACACAAAGCAAGAGGTGTTACAACCTCTACCGTCTGTCCCCGTTTTCTTTCTACTGCCCAATGACGACCCCTCCTTGCCGCCCACTTTACACTTCTTGATCACATCTCCATCGTGGGACCCCTCACGTGCCCTGCTCCCATCCCCGTGACCAGTTTGCATCTGTTGACAGTTGTTTGCTTATGATTACTTCCTTATCTCTTTATCTCCTTATCTTAAGATCGGACACTTACTTAGTACCCTATCAGAAGCAAGGCTTTACGCCCTCCGCTTTCGTATATTTGGGCCCATCTGACTCGTACTCTTATCTCGTAGACGCCCACTGAGTTACGTATATAAGTCCGCTGTAGCTACCCTGTAGACCTCAGACTTGACTTATTGAATACATCGGTGCCTGTCTTCTGGACATCCCCTTTGATCTCTGACTCAGTTGTCTCAAGTGCTTTTGGCACTTCCCCGTTCAACATCGTCTTAGGGAAGCGTCCCTTTGACCTTGACTCATCCCCCTTACACTCCAAGAAGCCTTATTGGTTTCTTATCTGACTCTACGAATACGCTGTCACACAAGTCGTGTGGAACGTCCTGCACCGGACGTAACATCAAGTCAAGTCTCTCATCGTGGCTTCCAGCCGCAGTCAGACCTTGTTTAAAGAAGAACTCATCGAACGTCGAGAAGAGCATAATCTTTCACAGCAGACACTTGGCTCTGCCGCCTGGAAGGACTTTGAATCCGAGTTTGGATACTACGTCTATCACGACGGAAGATACCAACCGGTAGAATACGACGACGAGAAGAGGGTTTGGTATCGGATCCGATATTCGGATAGCCGACACTCTTGGGTCACTACAGGACCCGCCCCACCTGAATTCGGATTAGGACCGTGGAGAGAAAATCCCCCGGCCATTGTCACGGACTCTGAACCAGAAGAGTACGTAGAAGAACATAGCGAAGAAGCACTGGTATTAGCGTCGACTACAACCCCAGTTGCACCGGCAGTTGTCACGATCAGAGCCCCTGCTTTGACAACTCCTCAGATATCCACACAGTCCACCAGCACCGTCACTCCATCTAACAAAGAATGTCTACTATCGCTGCCCAGCTCCCAGACCCAGTCCCTCCTCCCCCGCCACCTCCGCCAGCAATGATGCCGCCAAATATACCCCCACCCTCTGGGCGGCTGTCGGGAGTACTGCCCCAGACATTCACCGGAGACCGCTCCCAGAGCAAGAAATTCATGTTGGAGTTTACAACATTCAAGAATTTCAACCATGATGTTCCCCAGATCATCAACCCCTTTCAGCGCGCCAATCTCTTCCTATCTCTGATACGAGGAGACGCAGTAGATGACTGGACAATGGAACAGCTGGAGTGGCTGAACGAAGAAGTTGAAAGTGGTCGTCGTACCACTAGTGAAGGTCTTTGGGAAACGATTGCCCAGAGATTCAAAGATGCGTTCACAGATGGGCAGGCCAAGCAGAAGGCTGCCCGAGAGCTGAAGTCCCTTAAAATGGAAAGGGAGAATTGGATGCCTATGTGGCGAAGTTCAGAAGCCTGGCTAATAGGGCTGGGTATGACACGGATGAAGAGGCTACATTGGACCTCTTCTCGCAAGGGTTGCCCAACCCGCTGGTCAAAAACATTATCCAGTTCCATCACCCCCAGGACTGGGATGCATGGGTCGATGCTGCCAGACGACAGCAACAAGATTATCTCGACTTCCAGACACGTTTCGGAGTCGACACTAAGAAAGGAAAAACCCGTGACCAGTGGAAGGCCGCCTTTGGAGTTAAACCCGCCCATGCCCCCCAAAGGGATCCAAATGCGATGGACACCTCGGCTGACAGAACCAGAGCGCGAGTGGCGCTTACTGAAGACGAGAGACAAACGCTGATGAAGGAGGGGAGATGCTTTCGCTGCAAAGCGTTGGGCCACATGTCAAGGGAATGCCCAAGGAAAGGGGCACGAGTGGCGGAAGCAACGGTCTCACCTATCCGCAACAATCCACCCACCGTCGACAAGAAAATGCCGACGAAAGAAGAAAAGGCGCAAGAATATGGGCAAATATGATGAAGGAAAGTGAGGAAGTGCGAGCCATCTTGGTAGAGAAGGCGTTCGCCAAAAAGGATTTTTGATTGGCTCTACCCCATCGGCCTGGGCACGAGCATTACATGTAACCTCTGTGTACACTAGTCGCTTCAAATCACTGAAAATACCAGTACATTTCGAGACTACGCAGAGGACGGCCGACCGAGACATCCTGATAGATTCAGGAGCTACCGATAACTTCATCAGTCCGCGAATGGCAAGACTATGGGTTGGGGATGCTGGAACTTCCCCAAGAAAAGAATATTTGGAACATAGATGGGACGGCCAATAAAGCCGGGAAGATCACTCATTACACCGACCTCAACGTCCAAGTAGGAGAAAGGACAAAAGCAATTCGATTCCTTGTCACCAATCTAGGGAGTGAAGATCTGATCCTAGGGTATCCGTGGTTGGCTGCGTTTGAACCAAAAATCAATTGGAGCGACGCAACCATGGACAAGGAATGTTACCCTGTTCTCATTACGTCGTTGGGATACGATTATGCCGTCAGACATGCGAAGACAGTAGAAGAGGACGAAGGTCGCTGTTATGCTACCAAGGCATCGGAACTTGCTCAGAAGGCAGTGGAGGGACATACTGAGAAGACCTTTGAAGAGGTGGTGCCAACAGTGTATCACCAACACTGGAAGGTGTTCTCGGAAGAGGAATCACAACGTTTCCCACCTGCGCGACCTTGGGATCATGCTATCGAATTTACACCTGACACCCCATCTGCCATCGACTGCAAAATCTACCCATTATCCCCGAAGGAGCAGACAGCCCTCACGACGTTCCTCGAAGAGCACCTCGCAAAAGGCTACATTCGTCCATCCAAGTCACCATATGCATCACCCTTCTTCTTCATCAAGAAGAAGGATGGTAAACTCCGACCAGTCCAGGATTACCGACAATAAACGCTCATACCATAAAGAATGCTTACCCCCTTCCTCTTATCTCTGAACTCATCATACCATGCGGGACAAATCCCTCTTCTCCAAAATGGACGTCCGATGGGGGTACAACAACATCAGAATTAAGGAAGGGATCAATGTAAAGCCGCGTTTAAAACCAACCAGGGACTCTTCGAGCCAAATGTCATGTTCTTCGGCCTTACCAACTCGCCTGCCACTTTTCAATCTATGATGAACCACATTTTCCGCGACCTCATCCTCACAGGTGAAGTAGTGGTGTACATGGACGACATCCTTGTGGCGACGACAGACGATTTGGCCCATCACCGAGAGCGAGTCCACCAGGTATTGGAATTCTACACGAACACGATCTATATCTCAAACCAGCCAAGTGCTCGTTTGAACAACGAAGTGTAGAATACCTAGGGGTTATCCTGGAAGGAGGATGTGTCCGAATGGACCCGGTAAAAGTGCAAGGGATCCGGGAGTGGCCCGTACCCATGTGTATCAAGGATGTGCGATCCTTCATTGGATTCTGCAATTTCTACCGACGGTTTGTACGAGGATTCTCCGAATTGCCCAACCATTGAATGGGCTATTGAAGAAGGACGTACCCTGGCACTGGGGAGATGAACAGCAACGAGCCTTTGAACAGATCCGAGATATCGTGGGCTCAGAGCCAGTTCTTCTGCAGCCGGATCTAGAGAAACCCTTCGAACTCGAAGTTGATGCGTCACACTTTGCAAACGGAGCGGTACTAAACCAACGGGACACGACAGGCTTGCTTCACCCGGTTGCCTTTTATTCGGAAACATTCTCACCGGCAGAACGAAACTACGACATTTGGGATAGAGAACTGCTCGCTATTGTAAAAGCATTACGACATTGGCGACCATACCTAGCAGGGACCCCCCACAAAACCATTATTCACACTGACCACTCCAACCTGTTGTACTGGAAAGAGCCCCACAAGATTAGTCGACGGGTTGCCCGTGAAGTCTAGAGTTGGAAGAATACAACTTCGTGTTGAAACACATTGCAGGGAGTCGCAATGCACGCGCGGATGCCCTGTCACGACGACCTGACTTGAACAGTGGCGAAGAGGACAATAATGATGTCACGGTCCTGCCTGAAGAGGTGTTCGCAAAAACCGCCGTCGTGAGCCTCCATGACATGGACTTATGGGCTCAAGTGTCACAAAACATGAACCAACAGTTATGCGAGTCATGGGCAGACGCACACAATCTAAAGAAGATTGATGGCCTTTGGTGGAAGGAGGGGGACCGACTCGTTGTCACCGGTGGCGACAACATTAAGAGGGGGGTGATCCATTTTCACCACGACCTCCCTTCTGCGGGACACCCCGGCATTGCTAACACGTACGCCTTGGCCAAACGAGACTACTGGTGGCCAAACATGAAGAAGGATGTGGAAGATTACGTGAAGGGATGTGCGGACTGCCAAGCCAACAAAGTAAACACGCACCCACACCCGCCAGCGCCATTCCCAATCACACCCACAGCCTCAACACCATTCCAGACTGTCGCAATGGACTTCATAGTCAAACTCCCCATCTCCAGAGGATTCGACTCCATCTTAACCATCACTGACCACGATTGCTCTAAAGCGGCGCTATTCATACCCTGTAATGAGTCCATCACAGCGGAAGGAGTAGCCAAGCTCTACCTGGATCATGTCTACAGACACTACGGCCTCCCAGAAAAGATCATCTCTGACCGTGACCCGCGCTTCACCTCCGCATTTGCCAGAGCGCTCTGTAAGACCTTGGACATCACCCAAAACATCTCGACTGCCTATCATCCACAGACTGATGGACAATCAGAAAGAACAAACCAGTGGCTAGAACAATACCTTCGGTTCTGGTGCAATGGACGACAGGATGATTGGGCCGACTGGTTGGCAATGGCGGAATTTGCACACAACTCATGGCCGAACGGGACCACTAAGACCCCTCCATTCTCACTTATCATGGGATGGACGCCACGGACTAACTGGACTAAGAAACCCACAAACGTCCCATCCGCTGCGCAGCATATCAGCCAATGGGAAGAGATCCGGAAATCGGCCAATGAGAATCTGCTCAAGGCACAAAGAGCCTTATCTGAAAGACCATCGAAGTTTACGCCTTATCAGACCAATGACCTCGTCTGGCTGGAGGGAAAGAATATCCATACGTCACACCCCACGGCCAAATTAGCCCCCCACGTCACGGGCCCTTCGAGATAACAAGGAAGCTGTCAGACGTGTCGTATGAACTCAAACTTCCGCCCACATGGAGAATTCATCCAGTCTTCCATGCCAGACTTCTGACGCCTTACAAAGAAACATCCCTGCATGGGGAGAACTTCCCGAGACCCCCCCCGAATTAATCGATGGAGAAGCGGAGTGGGAAGTGGAGCGAATTCTAGACTCCTCACGTAAAGGCCGAGGGCGCAAGTTGCACTACCTAGTCAAGTGGAAGGGATTCCCAGACTCTGACAGCTCGTGGGAGCCAGCAGGGGATATCTTTGCCCCGGTCCTTATCTCGGAGTTCCACGCCCGACATCCTGAGGCGCCCAAAATAGTTAAAAGGATGACCCACACCCCAAGTAAAATCCCTAGTACATGCTCCCCCAGCAACGTTCTACCACTATCAATTCCATCATGTCCTTTGTCGCTGCCAACGCCGCCGTCGATGCCTTCGCCTCTCCGTTGTAGTTATCGAGAACTTCCCCTCTGCCCATCCCTCCACACGTCCCTCCTCCCCGATTGATTACGAAGCCGCTGAAGCTCGGGTCAAGAATCAATCTCCCAACCCTAACGATGACTTCGAACACAGCGAGGAACCACACCCAAACGACCTGGTGGGTATGGAGTCGGACGATGAAGTCCCCGAATTTCCCTTCTTCACTAATAACCCCAATTCCTCCACGTACTACCCACTGGAGATCACCATGAGCGATGGGACGGTCGGGATCGCCAAGTATATCTTTTACACTAATGGAGGAATGGATGTCGCTGGGTGTATGAAGAAGGACGGTCCCGTTTATGGAGCTCTGGTTTATCTGGAGGAGAGGTACACCGGTCGCCTGCATCACACGATGACCGACGAACAGCTGGGGCACTTGGCTGCTGAAGATTCCAGAGCCTTCGCCATCGACGAAGTATTGAGTGACATGCAACTTCCGCGCCTCAAAGCTGAGGTAATGAGGCTGCGGAAGAACCTAACCTTGCGCAATACACTCAACCGACAATACAAAGAACACGCCAAGATGATGGCCCGACTAACCAATGGGATGTTCCAAATCGAGCAGGAGTTGGTGGAGATTCGGAAGAGGCTGGAGAAAGGGGATGCATACCAGACAATTGCCGAGAGGTACGCTGACACATACGCCCAACCCCTCCCCCTGCGATCACTAGGGGCCGCCCCGGTATTGCTGCCGAATCGATTTGAGATGCCACGCATGCATGAGAACCCCCGTGGAGAAACGTGCTGGCGTTGTGACAGTAAGTACCACATCAGCTGGAACTGTCCTCTCAACCGCAAGTGGTGCCGGCATTGTCGCAGCAATCTGCACTGGAGCAGGTTCTGCATCTTCCGCCAAGTAGGAGTCGCCCCGACCATCACCAACCCGTCGGGGTGGTGCGGCAAGTGCCTGTGTCACAATTCGGGACACCGGGAGTTGGACTGCCCCGTTCATGACTTATGCCGTTTGTGTGGACAGCGGGGTCCCTACGGATTCCTCCGCACTCACCAATGTCCCCAAGATGCAGACAAGGAGAATTACACCATGGACGATCGTAATGTAGCTGACGATTATCTGGAGTTGGTACAGGATGATGACGGTACGAGTCGTTTCTAGCCGGGTCTGCTAGAACCAGAAGAGGGGGTGATGTTACAACCTCTACCGTCTGTCCCCGTTTTCTTTCTACTGCCCAATGACGACCCCTCCTTGCCGCCCACTTTACACTTCTTGATCACATCTCCATCGTGGGACCCCTCACGTGCCCTGCTCCCATCCCCGTGACCTAGTTTGCATCTGTTGACATGTTGTTTGCTTATGATTACTTCCTTATCTCTTTATCTCCTTATCTTAAGATTGGACACTTACTTAGTACCCTATCAGAAGCAAGGCTTTACGCCCTCCGCTTTCGTATATTTGGGCCCATCTGACTCAGTACTCTTATCTCGTAGACGCCCACTGAGTTACGTATATAAGTCCGCTGTAGCTACCCTGTAGACCTCAGACTTGACTTATTGAATACATCGGTGCCTGTCTTCTGGACATCCCCTTTGATCTCTGACTCAGTTGTCTCAAGTGCTTTTGGCACTTCCCCGTTCAACATCGTCTTAGGGAAGCGTCCCTTTGACCTTGACTCATCCCCCTTACACTCCAAGGAGCCTTATTGGTTTCTTATCTGACCCTACGAATTACGCTGTCACACAAGTCGTGTGGAACGTCCTGCACCGGACGTAACAAGAGGGGCACACATGCAAGAAGCAAGTTGAAGCAGAGGCAATAGGCCCTGCTGGAGGTTCTGGGGTGAAGGCTTCCTAAGTTGCAGCTTAGGAAGTTCAAGGGGATTCTGGTGAGGAACAGTAGACCTGTATTAGATACAAGAGAACAGACTTAAAGTCTGTCTCTCCAGTGTGTCCTACTTAAATACAAGTATTCTAGTGTCTTTGTAAGTAAAGTAGAATGTAGTATAGTAAATATACATGTGAATCTCTACATCAGGAAAATGACATTTGCTAGTGCGACTAGATAGACTAGAATGACTAGAATGGCTAGGGTGCCAGATTGTATTTACTATATGTGGGAATAGCAGCATGCATGCAGCATGAATCGACACTGGAGATGCCAGGCTGGACTGACTATCATACATGTACACTTTCCAATACACATATTCTAATAAGGTAGACTACTGCATAGTTTACAACCTCAGTTTTCTACCACAAAGACTGAGGTTAGTACTGCTCTCACTTGTAGCTATAGTATTTACTGATTCTTTCACTGCAGCTATTTGCTTTATAGGTACTAGTCACTTATATAGTCTTCTACCAGGCGCGGGGCCATCACAGTGGTGGCGCACACTGGCAAAGACCAAGCCATTCGCTTTATAGTCTCTCACACTATATATGGTGTGGAACAGGCTTGGTACAGGCTTGGACTTAGATGCTATACTATTACTATCTATCTCACCCTGTAGATAGACTTAGATGCATTCAATAGAGCAATAGCAACTGCTTTTATTATAGCAGCTATACAGTGGCTTTCATATGTACTATTTCAGCTAAATTAAACGAGCGCATTATCTCATTATTGATGTGACTTGATCACATGCCCGATCTTAAATGTATATCTAATTAATTGTGAATGCATTTTTGATCTCATCACATTGTGCTATCTAAGCGTGATCACAATTATGTCAGACCGCTATCCCAATATCTCTGCACCAGTATTCTGGTTCAACATACAGTATATGGAAAGCTACAGTACTGATTAAAATGCAATCTCATGTGCATGATGATCAATGTACTTATTGACATAGAACAATTTGAATGTGTCTAGAGAGTATGAGTCTGTGAGCCTGTGTAATGGTAATGGATTACTATCATAAACTGGGATAAGATGTGCTGCTCATAAGAATGCATCCAGATGCACAACAGCCTTGCATTGTCTGCCCCCTTCTATGTCAAGCTGTACTACCCACATACCAGTAGTATTATCTATTGAGACCCTTGTAAACCAGTCCACCAAAGAGCATGGATATTCGATATTGTTGTACTTGAATGAGAACATGAGCTGAACATGCACAATATTGAGCCCTTGCATGCCAGGCTTTGCCTCATCTTCAACAATGAAGGCACAATCATGTCTGGGTCCTTTTCCTTGCCATGATGGCATCAAGTGGACACACTCATGTCACATACCATAGATACCACTTGGGTCACTTGGTGCAAAGAAAGTTGCCACAGCAGAATGAAAGACAGAGATCTTGCTGGTAATAGGAGGGAGGCTCATATCATTGAGGTGGAGCTGATCCAAAAGAAATAATTGAGTGAGGTAGGGAAGATTTGGTTCGTTCACTACATTTGAAAGCTCTTCCAGTGATTGTGGATACCTGTGGGCTAATTGGAATGAAGATTGTGAAGTAATGCAGGGAAGTATATGTTATGCCTGATGCAGGATGTTCCACACAACTTGTGTGACAGTGCGGTTTGTAGGTTCAGGTAAGAAGCCAATAAGACTTCTTGGAGTTCAAATGGGATGAGTCTGAGTCTGAGGGGCTGTTCCCTAAGACAGTGTTGAGTGGAAGAGTGCCAAAAGCACTGAGACGAAATGAGTCAAAGACCACAGGGATGTCCAGAAGACAAGCACTGATGTATTGAATAAGTCAAGTCTGAAGTCTACAAGACAGTTACAGCAGACTTATATACGTAACACAATGGGCATCTACGAGATAAGAATGATAGAGTCAGGTGAACCCAAATATACAAAAGTGGACAGCATAAAGCCTAGCTTCTGATAGGGGATTAAGTAAGTGTCCGGTTGTATGATAAGAAGATAAGAAGATAACGAAGTAATCATAGGCAAACAACGAGTCAACAAGTACAATGCAGGTCACAGGGAGGGGCGTAAGGCATGTGATGGATCCCAGGATGGAGATGTGATCAAGAAGTGCATGGTGGGCAGTAAGGAGGGGTTCTTGTTGGGGAGGGTAAAGAAAACAGGGAGGCTTGGCACTGGTTGTAACATCACCCCCTCTTCTGGTTCTAGCAGACCCGGCTAGAAACGACTCGTACCATCATCATCTTGTACCAAATCCAAGTAATTGTCAGTGACATTACAATCATCCAGGGTGTCATTCTCCTTGTCTGAGTCTTGGGGACATCTATGGGCATGGAGGAACCTGTAAGGGCTGCACTGGCCACAAGAGTGGCACAGATCATGGACAGGACAGTCCAGCTCACAATGTCCTGAGTTGTGATGGAGGCACTTGCCACACCATCCTGATGGATTGATGATCGTCAGAGCAACCCCTACACAGCGAAAGATGCAGAATCAGCTCCAATGCAGGTTACTGCGACAGTGACGACACCACTTGCAGTTGAGGGGGCAGTTCCAGCTGATATGATACTTGCTGTCACAGCACCAACATGTCTCTCCATGGGGGTTCTCATGCAAGCGTGGCATTTCAAACCGATTTTGTAACGCCTGGTGTGGGCATTCATCACAATGTGTGATGTGGTCGTGTAGCAAAACTATGAAGTCAAGTGTGCACTGTCTTTCAAGTACATGGAGGTTGGATGAGAAGTCAATACCAAGGAGCTAATCCCTTAGTACCAGTGAGTGGAGAAGTGCCAGAAGCACTGAGATGATTCAGAGGTCGGGTCTTAGAGATCACCCAGAAGGTAATGCACCAAGTCAATTGAGAAGTCGAGTCTAAGGCATACAGGCTATCTAGGCAGGCCTTATATACATAACAGAGATCAGAGTCTTAATCGGAGTAACGTACTTGATGTATC
This sequence comes from Multifurca ochricompacta, assembly GCA_022496185.1. Lineage (NCBI taxonomy): Eukaryota > Fungi > Basidiomycota > Agaricomycetes > Russulales > Russulaceae > Multifurca > Multifurca ochricompacta. The sequence continues at coordinate 12,538 of WTXG01000260.1, read as the reverse complement.
AATGAAGGTGTAATCTAGCTAAATGGGGAACGGAATTGATGTGGGCCATATGAGAATATACATAGACGAATCTGGTATAGTCGTGATTCTGGTGGGAAAATACGTAAGAGTTCTTGTGTAAAATATGAGTCAGAGATAAGCACAGCTTGGGTCAAAGATAAGGGACAAATATGTACAAAGAGGGTCATGAATGTGATCAACAAGGGACAAATGGGATCAAACAGCACATCATGTGGATGAAAAAAAGAAACAAGACAATGTAGCAGGGTTCGTAACAGATTTGGCAACAATGTTGGAGTGGCTCCCAATGATCATGGGGGAAGGGGTTGCACATAGGTGTCAGCGTACCTTTCAGTGATGGTCTGGTATGCATCCCCTACTTCCAACCTCTTCCGAATCTCCACCAACTCCTGCTCCACCTGGAACATCCTGTTGGTCAACCTTGCCATCATCTTCGCATGCTCCTTGTATTGTTTATTGAGTGTGGTATGGAGTGTCAAATTCTTCTGCAGTCTCATGACCTCAGCCTTAAGATGTGGAAGTCACATGTTGTTCATTACTTCATTGATGGCGAAGGCCCGTGAATCCTCAGTGGCCAAATGCCCAAGCTGTTCATCGGTCATGGTGTGGTGAAGGCATCCAGTATACCTTTCTTCTAAGTAGACAGGGGCCCCATAAACGGGGCCGTCTTTCTTCATACACCCTGCTACATCCATTCCTCTGTTGGTGTAAAAGATATACTTGGCGATGGCTGTCGTTCCATCAGCCAGGGTGATCTCCAGGGGGAAGTACATGGAGGAGTTAGGATTATTAGTGAAGAATGGGAATTCTGGGACTTTGTCGTCCAACTCCATACCCAAGAGGTCATTTGGGTGTGGCTCCTTGCAGTGTTTGAAGTTGTCGTTGGGGTTGGGTGACTGATTCTTGACTCGAGCTTCTGTGGCTTCATAGTCAATGGGTGAAGAGGGATGTGTGGAGGGATGAGCGGAGGGGAAGTTCTTGACAACTACAATGGAGGAAGTGAAGGCATTGATGGCAGCATTGGCAGCAATGAAAGACATGATAGATTGTGAGGTTGTAGGACATTGCTGTGGGAGCATGTACTGGGGAATTTGATTGGGGTCTGGGGTCATCCTTTTAACTGTCCTTAGGCGCTTCTGGATGTTGGGTGTGGAACTCCGAGATAAGGACTGGGGCAAAGATATTCCTGGCTGGTTCCCACGAGTTGTCAGAGTCTGGGAATCCTTTCCACTTGATAAGGTAATGCAGTTTGTGCCCTTGGCCTTTACATAGGGAGTCTAGAATTTGCTCCACTTCCCATTCTGCTTCTCCATTGATAAGCTCTGGGGGAGGTCTTGGGAAGTTTTCCCCATGCAGGGGCATCTCTTTGTAAGGCGTTAGAAGTCGGGCATGGAAGACTGGATGGATCCACCATGTGTCACGGCTCTACTTTATTTTTCTTTTATTTTCTCCCTTTTGGATCACATGACCGTGGGAAGATTACCCAGCAGTCTCAACATGTGATCATGGGAATGTAACCGTGACATGGATCATGTGACCAAGTCACATGTAATAGTCACATGCTGCTTAGTCAGCACAAGAGCCACTCGAGAATTACAAGTCGACTTTCTATTGTGTTTACCACAATAAGCAGAGGCCCCACAGTCCAGATGGTTCTAGACCAAGTGGAGCTGTTATCAAGATAAGAGGAGTCCAGCCTAGACGGTTCTAGGTAAGTGGAGCTCTAGATAAGGGCCCAGGTTGGGCCATGGCCAATTTTAGCACAGAATCACATGTATCAGTAGATAGACATGTTCCAGACCAAAGGGCTAGACTACATATCAGTTATCTACTCCACAGTGACGTCATTATGACATCACACTGTGGAGCATGATCAGTCAGCAGAGTAAAGCAGCTTACAAATCACAAAGATAAGGCTCAGTCAGCAATACAGCTGACTGATACTTGCTGATTCTTGCTTACACTTACTGCTTATGTCACAGCTAGGTGCAGTGCTGTGTCAGGGTTCAGGAGTCAAGGTCGTTGGTCGAGAGGCAAGTCTGTCTAGCAAGTCTAGTCAAGACTGAGGCAAGTCGTGCCAGTCAAGGGGCACGCGCACGAGGCGAAGTCGAGCAGAGACACTAAGTCCTGTCACAAGTTTCTGGGGATGGAAGTCCTTCTAAGGCGCAAGCTTAGGAGGTTCAAGTGGAGGTCTTTTGGTTCAGTGAAGTAAGTCCCAAGCACCTGTATTGAATACAGAAGAACAGACTTAAAGTCTTGCTCTGATCTACTAGGGGTTTATATACATGTTCTGTGCTATGAAGGTTGTTTCTGGTAGTTACTAGAGCATTCACTAGGTAGTCTAATGGTTATACAGTAGAATACCCCAGAAAGATAAAGAAAGGAGAGGGGTTGCGCCCTCTAATGCTGATCTGTAAGTAACTAAGTAAGCTCAGTAAGCAAATCAGTCAGCAGATAAGTAATAAGTCCTTCATAAGCAAGTCATGTGGTAGTTGATGCGTCATTTAAAGTAAAGTAAAAAAAAAAAGGTTACTGTTCCAGTGACTCTCCCACCCTGGTGTCAGTGACAAGGATCATCACATTACCCCCATTGTAAGATCCTGTCTGCCCCCAGACAGTAGACTAGTCCACTTGAGGTTGATCAGCAATGCGTGGTGGTGAGTGGCATGCATGGTGACGGTGAGGGAGATGCCGACTCCCAGGTCCTCCAGCTTGCAGTATGGCACGTAGTTCAGGGTCAGGCACAAAGCGAGCAACCTGTGTGGGGGGAATGGAGCATGATGGGGCATGAATATATGTAAGGTGGGGGAACACCCTGTAGTATAGGTCTGTGCGGGACATGGCATGGGTGGCTTCATGGATGCTTTGCGAGGCCCAGTCAGCCTGTCGTCTCCAGTGGGCAATGTTGTGGTGGGCCTCAGCTAGGCGGTATGTAGCATGGCAAAAGCGAGAGACTTCTGCCCAGGCACCTGGATCATGCATGTTGTCTAGGGCAGTGTTGACCAGGGGGGTATAAGATTGATTGTCATCAAACAGGTGTTGTTGGCGAGCGGAGAGGAGGGGGTTGGGGCCATGAGCAAAGCAATAGTATGTGGTAGCATAGAGTGGAGCATGGCTGATGGGGTGACGCTTTCCCATCGTGAAGTAAACATGGGGGTCCACACAACGGTACTCAAAGGCAACCCAACGAGCAGTGTCAAGGTGGCCATCTTTGTCAACGATTTGCTGTGGAATGAAGTGGGGGGAGTGGATATGATTGCGTTGAAAGGGAAAGCCAGGAGAGTCATAGTCTGAACCTGGTTCGTTGACTTCATGTTGTGTCTGTGTGACAATGTCTTCGGCTGGGAGGTGTGCAAAGGTGGGGGTAGTAGGGCAATAGATGTAGTGGGGGTCGTCAGGTGGGGGTCCAGAGGTCTGTAGTCTAGCATGGGCTTCCTCTAGTAAAAGTAGTACTCTGTTGCAGATGTCATCCTCTAAGGTCTGATTTGCAGCCGTGAGCATCATTGCCTGAGTGAGGTTGGTAGCTGGATCATCAGACAGAGCAAAGGGTGTTGACGGGCATGGTGGGGAAGGAAGAGGGGTCATGACTGGTGTAGGAGGCAGTGTGGGGGCAATCTGTGGTCGTATCATAGCGGCCTTAGTCACTGCATCCAGAGCAGCAGATCTAGTAGCTTCAAAGACCTCAGGATCATTTATAGGGGATGGCGCTCGTCCAGTGAGAGGGTGGCGGAAGTGGGAAGTAGACATTCTTGGTGTGAATTGGTAGAATTTGTGTTCTTGGGTGAGGCGAGCTGTGCGTTTTATACAGGCCATGGGTGTAGAGGGAGAGGGGAGGAGAGGGAAGAGAAGAGAAAAAAAAGATGGGGTTCAGGATGGTTGGGGTAGATTCACCCCTTCTTTAAGAGTGGCATCGACCCTGGCACCTAGATAAAGAGTTATAGTATTGTTTTACAAGTTTGGGGGCATGACAGTCTTCTTTATTTACCCAGGAGTTGTCACTCATGGGATATCCTTTCCAGCTGACCAGGAATTGGAGATGTTGAGAGCGGCCATTGAGTCTATGTCCTAAAATAGCATCCACTTCATATTCCTCCTCGTGGTTCACAATGTCAGGTGGTGGTCTGAGGAAGTTTGGGCCGTGAGCAGCTGTTTCATTATAGGGAGAGAGGAGATCAATGTGAAACACATTGTGGATCTTCATATGAGAGGGTAGAGATAATCTATAGGCAACCGGGGAGATGTGTGCCGAAATCACAAATGGGCCGTATTGGCGTGGGGTGAGTTTCGTCGAGGGGAGGTATGTCTTGATGTTCTTGCCTTCGAGCCAGACCTGTGAACCGACGGGGAATTCCGGATATGTTGGGCATGTAGCGTGTGAACAGAAGGCTGCCTCTGCTCGCATGCGGGCATGTCGTAAGCTGTTCAGACAGTCGTCTAGGCGAGGGACGTCCGTGTTGGATAGTTGTGCTTTCCAATCTAGTGAAACGCCGTGGATTAGTGCATGTGGAGACAATTTAGTTCAATTGTGTGTCCAGGAATTATGGACATATTCAGCAAGCAGGAGGTAGTCAGCCCATTGGTGTTGATTGTTACCAACCCAGAGGTGGAGATATTGTTCTAACCACAAGTTCATTCGTTCGCTTGCACCATTGGTACGAGGGTGAAAGGCCGTCGACAGGTTCTGCTGGATCTGTAAGGTGGTTGCTAGGGCTCGAGAGAATTGAGAAGTGAAACGCAGATTGCAATCCAAAATGATGCGCCGCGGGACACCGAATAGCAGGAATATGTGTCGATAGTAAAGTGTTGCAACCCCCTCACCCATGATATCTTTCGAGCACGGAATGAATTTAGCCACTTTCGAACATCCCTGATCCACAATGGTTAGTACAGCATTGTAGCAGCCAGAGACAGGGAGGTCTGTGATGAGGTCCATGGCAATGTATTGGAAAGGGCCCGTGGATGCTGGTACATCTAGTGGAAAAAGCGGAACTTTCTTTGTTAGCTTAGGCTTGTTTTCTTGACATGGCGCACAGCTGCGAATGTATTCGCATACAAAGTCCGTAAGTCCCAGGCCTTCGTAATCCTGCTGAATTTTTCTAACGGTTTTATCAATACCAGGGTGTCCCACTAGGATATGGTCATGGTGCTGGTGTAGAATCTCTTGTCATTCGGGCAATGTTTGAGGAAATGGGAGTTTATTGGTATGGGCTACCTTAACAAACAACGCCGGTGGCAATACAGTGATTGCTTCATTATCACTATCACCATGTTCAGCGTCAGGTCTATGTGATAGCATGTCAGCTACCGTGTGTAGTTTGCTGGGAACATGTTCGAGGGAGAAATCAAAATCAGCTAATTCTTGAAGCCACCGTGCTTGGCGGCGATTGAGTTTTTGCGGTTCTTTGAAATATTGTAAATTGTTGTGATCGGTGCACACTTGTACCTTGTCTTGGGCTCCCAGAAGATACTGGCGCCATGTCCGGAAGGTGACCATAATTGCGAATAGTTCTCAATCGTAAATGTCCCAATTTCTTTGGGTAGCATCCAGTGTCTTTGAGAGATATGCGATGGGGTGTAGTCATCTGTCATGGTCCTTCTGACTAAGTGTCACTCTGACTGCAAACCCTGAGGCGTCTGTATCTACAATGAATGGTACGCCGATATTTTTGCTTGGCCACTTCCACGTCGCTGCCTCAATCTCGCACCTTGGCTCAACCCCCACTGCTTCAAAATGCCCCGTCTCCATGAAAACCCCGATGGTAAGCTTTGCTGGCACTGCAGCAGCAAGTATCATCTCAGCTGGTGCTGCCCCATGGCCAAGAAACGATGTCGACATTGCCAGAGCACCTCACATTGGAGCCATCAATGCCTCTTTCGACGACTCACGCAAGCCCCCACCATTCAGAACCCATCAGGGTGGTGTGGCAAGTGTCTCTCTCACAATGCCAGCCACCAAGAGATTGACTGTCATGTTTACAATGGCTGCTTTCACTGTGGGAGACGGGGGCCCTACAGTTTTCTACAAACACATGTTTGCCCCACAGACGAAGAAAAGGAGAACTATGATGCAGACCACTACGCTGTAGCTGACGACTATCTTTCCCTGGTCCAGGATGATGATGGTATGCCAATCTAGCTGGCTCTGCTAGGACTTAGAAAGGGGGTAATGTTACGAACCCCGCTGCATCGTCTTGTTTTCTTTTTCCATCACGTGATATGTCATTTGGCTTTGCTTGCCCCTTTGTTGACTGTGTTATGACTTCCTTTGTATATATTTGCCCCTTATCTTTGGCCTGGGCTGTGCTTATCTCTGACTCATACTTTACACAAGAACTCTTACATATTTTCCCACCAGAATCGTGACTATACCAGATCCATCTACATATATTCTCACCTGGCCCACATTGACTCTGTTCCCTATTCAGCTACATTACGACTTTGTTGATACATCGAGTGCATTACTCCGATTCAGACCCCGATCTCTATTATGTATATAAGGCCTGCCTAGATAGCCTGTATGCCTTAGACTCGACTTCTTAATTGACTTGGTGCATTACCTTCTGGGTGATCCTAAGACCCGACTTTTGAATTGTCTCAGTGCTTCTGGCACTCTTCCGCTCAACGGTACTAAGGGATTAGCTCCTTGGTATTGACTCCTTACCCGACCTCTGTGTACTTGAAAGACAGTGCACATTTGACTTTGTAGTTTTGCTATGCGACTTATCACACATCATGACGAACGCCCGCACCAGGCGTTACAATGGCCCTCAAATTGGAGCACTGGCATTGGTAACAGCTGCAGTTGAGCAAGGGCTAACATTGTTCAGGGATGGTGTCAAGGGACCTGGTTTTATTGAAGATCCTTGGGGCAGAAAGGTGCGAGAATGGGTTGGCACTACAAAAAGAGTTGACGGCGAATGTTGGGAACAAATAATTGACCAATCACAATACTATTATCACACAAGTAAGGGGTCCTCTCAAGATGCTGGAGGACCCACTGATACTGCCTTTCCCCTCATTGAGCTTGACTACTATGTCTCATTAATATATTATATTCCTCTGATTTATTCATGCTAGATATCAAAAAACATCACATGCGTAGATTACCATCTTCATGTAAATTGCTTAGTAATAATGTTAAACTATTTTGGACTATCTGAGAACTGCTTTGTGAACCACTTTGTGAACCACTTTTGTTACGACCAGGGCCCAGCAGCCCTATTTCTTTACCCTCCCCAACAGAGACCCCACTCGCCCACCGACGTTGCACTTCCTTATTACATCTCCCTCATGGGACCCCTCACATGCACTGCTCCCATCCCTGTGACTGTTGTTTGGACTTGTGTATACACTATTTGCCTATGCTTGCCTTTCTTATCTTGTTATCTCCTTATCTTACGATCGGACACTTACTTAGTTCCCTATCAGAAGCCAGGCTTTACGCCCTCCACTTTCAGATATTCAGGCCCACTTGACTCCGTACTCTTATCTCGTAGACACCCACTGAATTATGTATATAAGTCCACTGTAGCTACCTTGTAGACCTCAGACTCGACTTATTGAATACATCGGTGTTTGTCTTCTGGACTTCCCTTTGAACTCTTTGACTTGTCCATCTCAGTACTTTGGGTACTTCTCCACTTAACACTGTCATAGGGAACAGCCCCTTTGACTTTGACTCGTCCATCTAAACTCCAAGAAGTCTTATTGGCTTCTTATCTGAAACCTCTGACCAATGCTGTCGCACACGTTGTGCAGAATGTCCCACACCAGATGTAACAACTTTGCCAACCCAAAAAATGCGATAAACATAAAAACTAGACTAATGAGTCCTAGATTTGAAAAGTAGCTTTAGATTAAAAAGTAGCTTTACATTGAAAAGTAGCTTTACATTTTCAAAAGTAGTTCTAGGCATGAAGACATGTTTGCTATATCTACTTTTGAATTTAAAGTGCTAGAAGGGCTAGATTGGCTAGCAATAGTCAATCTAGCAATATGTCATTTTCCTGATGTAGTGGGAACTGAAGCAGGAATTGTAAGTGGTGTTGCACCCACTCCAAAAGCAGATCAGTGTCAATCAAGTCAGTCCGAGGAATTTAGCAATTAGATAAGAAAGATCCATCAGCTCCAGTCACATGACTTGGAGTGAGAAGTGTCAAAAATGTTGAAACAAAAGTTGAATGCGCATGGGTCGAAAAACTGTCACAAGTGCATCACAAACACATCACAAACTGTTACATCAACAAAAAGTGTCACATCAACAGTGCAATGTAAAATAAAAGTGTTATCAGTGATCCACTTCTTGAAAATCATGATGCATCTGTTTTATTAATGTGCAACCAAATTTGCCAGTCTGGCACTATCTAAAATACTCTCTAGACTACTTTAGACTATAATATAATCAAATTATCAGATTAGTTTACTGAAACAAGGCCCACATGTATCTACAAGCTGCATGGGGCAGCAACTACATTGCATTGCATGGTGGTCTGACCTCCTTCCTATTAAGGAAGGTTGACTTTAACACACCAGGACAGTCATGCTTGTATGAAATGAAAGCAGAATGATAAAATTATAATGTAAATAAAGGATCCATTTAATCTTCTGAACATAAACCAACAATTTTTGAGGGATCTTGAGTAGCCATAAATGAACATGTTGTGTCCAAGTGCTTATCTCCTTGACCAGGATGGCCTGGGCCATTTATCTGAAATGTGCAGAAATGCAAAGAACAGTTGCACTTGTATAAAATTGGAACCAGAATTATAAAATAAAAATGGAATAATAAATTATCTTAATCTTATGAATATAAAACAGGAATCTTTGAGGGATCTTAAGTAGCCATAAATGAACATGTTGTGTCCAAGTGCATATCTCCTAGACTGGGATGTGTCTGGAGATGCTTCAGGCATCTAAGGTTCGCTTCAGCTGTAGATTAGATTAGATTATATTCCAGAGTCTTGGACTTTTTATGTTATCTTTATTACATTTTTTCTCACCTTACTCAGCTGATTAGTGATGGACTTAGTAATGCACAGTATAGTGTCAAACAATCATGCTGCTGGTTATACTGACTGTGGTTAGTAGCGGTAAAGCTAAAAGACAAGTTAAACTTCAGAGGAAGAAGAACTCTGTAATACTATACTACTGACCTAAAAGACAAGTTAACTACACAGAGAATGTTAGTCAAAGGAAAAGTAGACAGTAAAGTAAAGACAACTTACACTTCAGAGGAAGAAGAACTCTGAAGTGTAAAGGACAAAACAGACACCCTTATATACCCATGGGGGCCAGGGGAAATGGTCTGTGCACACTGGGAATAAGTCCACAAGTGCCAGACAATAAACAGAGAGGGATAATGGCCATTGGCCAAAGAGATATCACATGCTTACTGCGCATTACTAAGTCCATCACTAATCAGCTGAGTAAGGTGAGAAAGAAATGTAATAAAGATAACATAAAAAGTCCGATACTCCGGAATCTAATCTAATCTAATCTAATCTACAGCTGAAGCGAACCTTAGATGCCTGAAGCATCTCCAGACACATCTTGTGTCAACATATAGCATGTGATTCTCCTTTGGCCAATGGCCTTTATCCCTCTTTGCTTATTGACTGGCACTTGTGGACTTATTCCCAGTGTGCACAGACCATTTCCCTTGGCCCCCATGGGTATATAAGGGTGTCTGTTTTGTCCTCTACACTTCAGAGTTCTTCTTCCTCTGAAGTGTAAGTTGTCATTACTATACTTTCTACTTTTCCTTTGACTAATGTTCTCTATGTAGATAACTTGTCTTTTAGGTCAGTAGTACAGTGCCTCACAGAACTGAGTCAATGTTTTGCACTTTTGCACTGTTTGTTGAATATCACATCAGCCAAAACAAATATAAACAAAGTCTTGGTATACCATAAAAGGTACAAGATAAGGGTTATGTAATGCAACAATAATTATGTAATTCTGATCAAAACCTGTGGAGCTATGCCCATTTCAAATTGGGGACTCATTGACTCAGTTTTGTGAGGGGGTATCAGAAATATCAGAATCTGATGCTCCACCAAATGTACAGCAACCAATCCTTAATATATGATTACTATATTTATCTTAATATTGATGGGACCTGGAATAGAGCTATTTAAGCATGGTTTACATTCCCAGAATATTATAATTCCCCAATGCACCCCACCTCCTCTGCTCAGAAAGAAAACATGCTCTCTCTGGCCTCTGAAGGTCATTCCACTCACACTATGGCCTCCAGACTCAGCCTCAGCCAGTCCACAGTCTCTAGGACACTCAGAACCCTCCTTCCCAACCATCAGTCACCTCATTTTGGTCATCTTTCCAAGCTCTCTGCTACCTCTGAACATGCTATCATGATACAAATCACCACAGGAAAGGTTGGCAATGCTGTCCAGGCCACAAAGCACATCAATTTTATCATCCCCAACCATGTCTCTTCACAAACTGTGCATTGGGTTCTTAAACAACATTCATTCAAGGCTGTAACAAAGAAGAAAAAGCCACTACTCTCTGCAGTACATTGCAAGAAGCACTTAGCCCTTGCTTTGAAGTACCAAAACTGGACTATGGAGGACTGGCATCTGACCCAAACCTGTTGATTTTGGTCTCATCTGACCAAATGACCCTCTTCCAGTCCTCCATAGTCCAGTTTTGGTACTTCAAAGCAAGGGCTAAGTGCTTCTTGCAATGTACTGCAGAGAGTAGTGGCTTTTTCTTCTTTGTTACAGCCTTGAATGAATGTTGTTTAAGAACCCAATGCACAGTTTGTGAAGAGACATGGTTGGGGATGATAAAATTGATGTGCTTTGTGGCCTGGACAGCATTGCCAACCTTTCCTGTGGTGATTTGTATCATGATAGCATGTTCAGAGGTAGCAGAGAGCTTGGAAAGATGACCAAAATGAGGTGACTGATGGTTGGGAAGGAGGGTTCTGAGTGTCCTAGAGACTGTGGACTGGCTGAGGCTGAGTCTGGAGGCCATAGTGTGAGTGGAATGACCTTCAGAGGCCAGAGAGAGCATGTTTTCTTTCTGAGCAGAGGAGGTGGGGTGCATTGGGGAATTATAATATTCTGGGAATGTAAACCATGCTTAAATAGCTCTATTCCAGGTCCCATCAATATTAAGATAAATATAGTAATCATATATTAAGGATTGGTTGCTGTACATTTGGTGGAGCATCAGATTCTGATATTTCTGATACCCCCTCACAAAACTGAGTCAATGAGTCCCCAATTTGAAATGGGCATAGCTCCACAGGTTTTGATCAGAATTACATAATTATTGTTGCATTACATAACCCTTATCTTGTACCTTTTATGGTATACCAAGACTTTGTTTATATTTGTTTTGGCTGATGTGATATTCAACAAACAGTGCAAAAGTGCAAAACATTGACTCAGTTCTGTGAGGCACTGTATCATTCAGCCATTCTATCTGCTCCATTGTCCAGTCATCTACAGAGTCTCCTCTGATGAGTGAGAGGAAAAGGTTGGTATGTTGGAAGGGGTTCACTATTTGGGGGACGTCATGATTGAAGTTTTTGAACGTCTTGAACTCAAGCATGAACTTCTTGCTCTGAGATCAATCACTGGTGAACATAGTTGGCAGGACTCCCATAAGGCATCCTGATGGGGGAGGGAGGTTCGGTGCAGGGACAACTGGAGCAGGATCGGGTAACTGTGCAGCAATGGTCGACATAATTGGGTAGCTAATGGTTGGGGTGTCAGAAGTTTGTCATGTAATCTGGGGAGAGTTCAAAGCAGATGTTCTGAATGTGGTACTCTCAGGTGCAACTGTTGGAGCTGTAAAACTAGTGGCTATAAACTGTGTGTCTTCACTGCTTTCTTCAATATACTCTTCATTTTCTGAATCTGTGACGATGGCTGGAGGGTTCTCTCTCCAAGGTCCTAAGCTGTATTCTGGTGGGGCAGGTCCTGTGGTAACCCAGGAACAATGGCTTCTAGAGTAACGGATACAGTACCAGACCTGTTTCTGTTCATCATATTCAACTGGCTGGTACTGATCATCGTGATAGATGTAGTATCCAAACTTGGTTTCAAAATCTTTCCAGATGGCAGAGCCAAGGACTTGTTGTGAAAGATTATCCTCGTCTTGGCAGTTGATGAGTTCTTCGTTGTGCAAGGTCTGGCTTTGACTGGATGAAGCCATGATGGGGGGAGACTTGACTTAATGTAACGCCTGGTGCGGGCATTCATCACGACATGTGATGAGGTCATGTAGCAAAACTACAAAGTCAAGTATGCACTGTCTTTCAAGTACACAGAGGTTGGATGAGAAGTCAATACCAAGGAGCTAATCCCTTAGTACCAGTGAGCAGAAGAGTGCCAGAAGCACTGAGACAATTCAGAGGTCGGGTCTTAGAGATCACCCAGAAGGTAATGCACCAAGTCAATTAAGAAGTTGAGTCTAAGGCATACAGGCTATCTAGGCAGGCCTTATATACATAATAGAGATCGGAGTCTAAATCGGAGTAACATAC